>WNWU01000025.1:38644-50531 GCA_012654045.1 Ptyas mucosa
GAATAGAATAGAATAGAATAGAATAGAATAGAATAGAATAGAATAGAATAGAATAGAATAGAATAGAATAGAATAGAATTCTTTATTGGCCAGCTGTGATTGGACACACAAGGAATTTTATCTCTGGTGCCAAAACTCCCAGGGTACATACAAGCAACAAAGTATTAAAACGAAACATACTTGTACAAAAAAAAAATACATTTATGGTTAAAAAAAATAAAACATGGAAAAAATAGGCACTGAAGTGTGAATAGAAATTTGTTAAATACATAAAAGGAAAATAAACGTGGAAAGAAAAATGAGTTAGATGCACCCAAGTACGGTAAGCAGTGTAGAAATTTGGTAAATTGATAAAATAGAATAAAATAGAATACTTTTATTGGCCAGGTGTGACACATGGGCCACACAAGGAGTTTGTCACCGGTACAGAAGCTCTCAGGGTACATACAAGCAACAAAGTAATAAATAAAACAAAACACACTTGTAAAAAAAAAAATACATTTATATTTTTTTAAAAAAACAAAGATGAAAAAAATAAGCCAAAAACAAATGGTATCCTTTCAGACTTGAAGCCTACCGTCCGGCTGACATTTTTGTCACCAGCTTTCAAATGAATCTTTGCTCTGTTATACTTTTTTATTTTTTTAAAATAAACAAAAGTTACATAACTGCAAGCTTTTTTCTTCCATGTAGGTATTTGGTGACCCGTCTCCGGTTCCTGGCTTTTTTTCCCCCCAAGGCAAATATGAACTTGGAAGTGTTTTTGTTCTGGGGTGGGGGAAGAAATCTGGGACTCTTTATCAGGGCAATTAATTTCTCCTTCTAAAACATGGCTGACTTTTTTTTTCTTTTTTCCCTTCCTGCTTTGCAAGAACCCATGGCGTCCGTGCCCCCTCAATTAACTTCCTCTCTCTCGCTCTCTCTCCTAAAGTTGCAACGGGTGCCAAATTAAGAGGCTGGGAAAGCCAACTTGTCTTTGCATGATTGATTGATTTTTAAAAGTGCCCGAGCAACAACATTCCCCTTCCAAACACTTGTAACCGTGTTTTCCACACCTGGGTAAATTATGCAAGGTTGGATTTTTAAAAAGTGTATTTTTTTCCGCTACCCTTTGGATAAGGGACACACGATACCCGTCATCCATCACAAGAGGGACACAAAAAGTTGTAAAAGGGCCTTTTGATAAGTTCCCGTAATGAAGGGGAAAAGTTTGGGGAACCCTGCCTTTCATTTTGTTTTCATTTGCCAAGAAAGTTTAAAAAGCGATGCCTTTCGTTTTAATTGGCAAAGACATTTTTAAAAAGCAATGCCTTATCGATTTTAAGTTGCAGAGGAATTTTTAAAAAGCGATGCCTTTCATTTTAAGTTGCAAAGGACATTTTTAAAAAGCAATGCCTTTCATTTCAAGTTGCAAAGGACATTTTTAAAAAGCAATGCCTTTTATTTTAAGTTGCAAAGACATTTTTTTTAAAAAAGCAACGCCTTTTATTTTAACTTGGCAAAGATATTTTTTAAAAAGCAATGTTAAGGCTTTTATTTGGTTTCCTGATTTCTCGGCTGCGGATAATTCTGCCTAAGGGAGGTGGTTGTGTGGAAATTGGCTTTCTCGTCTACTGTTTATGATCAGGGTAAATAAACCGCAGACTCCTCCCTTTCCAGTTTTGTAAAACCGATGATGCAATATTTCCTATCCTTCCCCCCCCCCCTTGCTTGCTTGCTTTTTTTCACCCTCCCCTTAAATGGAATTTGCCCTGTGTTTTCTCGCAGGTAAACAGTTCCAGTTTTCCTTGCGTTCAGTGCTGGCTGCTCGCGGCCAGGCCTCAAAACGTGTGGCACGTTTTCCCTTTCAAGGTTAAAACTTTAAACTTGTTTAGATCTGGCCGAGCATATGGATATCATTACTTCTGGATGCTTTTATTTATTTATTTATTTTGCTTGCCGAACCCTTCCTATATATGTTTCTGGTCCACAAATTTCCCAGGGAGGGGAAAAACCCTGCAGGAAAGGAAATTCCGCATGCATATTATATAGTAGCTCCGTGGTATATTTCCCTGCATATGGCTGTGTTTAAAATTCCGTTCCGCAGAAGTTTTTTAACACGGGATTTTTTTGGCAGGACAGAAAGAAAGAACGCAGCTGAAATATTTGTCCGTTTTGCGTTAGCATTTCCACCTTCGGGGAAGGGATATCGAGGGGAGCTTTATAAATAGAAATCCCATTTTCTGGGTTACGGGATCGAAGAATTGAAAACAATTCTCAAAAGGCAAAATATATACTATACAGGTAGTCCTTGACTTACGGCCACAGTTGAGCCCAAACTTTCTGTTGTTAAGGGAGACATTGGTTAAGGGAGAGTTTTGCCCCGCTTTACGACTTTCCCAGCCGCAGTTGTTAAAGTTAATCCCCCCCCCCCCCCGCCGTTGATAACGTCAGTAACTCGGCCGTTAAATAAATCTGGCCTCCCCATTGACTTTGCCTGTCGAAAGGTTGCCAAAGGATATCACGGAACACCGGGACACTGCAACCGTCATAAGTACATGCCAGTTGCCAAGCCTTTGAATTTTGATCACATGGTCACGGTGCAAAAGTTTGTAACTCTGAAAAACGGTCGTAAGTCACTTTTTCCAGTGACGTTGTGATGTTGAATGGTAAGTAAATGAATTGTTGTTAAGTTGAGGGATACCTGTACTTACTAGGCCCTACGTTAGGGGTTTGTAGTAGATCTTGGCTTGTTAAACAAACCTGCCAGCCACGAGTTCGATTGTAACTGTGCCTTAGAGAAGCTTGCAGGAAAAGCTAGATACTGTTAAGAGTGATTCATGACCAGCTTGTGATCAATAAACCAGGTTAATGATTATGCTGTGGGACCCAGAGCAAGAAAACTCACAGAAGATTTTTTTATTATTATTATGATTTGTGGCCAATCGCTTGCTCTTGGCCTGGCCTACTTCACAGGATTGTTGGGGAAAAACTGGAGGAGAAAATGTGCTTTGTCTCTGTTAACTCTTGGAGGAACTCGGATTTAATTCAATGAACTCTCTCTTCCATTTGTGCAAGGTTTTTTTTTTTTACACAAATAAACACTTTTGGAAAAATGAATGGAGGTAGTCCTTGACTTACAACCATCCATTTAGGGACCGTTCAGACTTACAACCGGTCCTCGCACTTACAACCGTCGCAGCATGCCCCACGGTCACCGTGTCCCATGTGCTTACAGGAGTTGCCGCATCCTTGGGTCATGTGATCGCCGTTTTGCGATCTCCCCGGCTGGCTACCAACCTACAAGCAAATTCCGTGGAGGAAACCAGATTCGTTTAACGAACCCCTGATTCACTTAACAACTGCCGCGGTTGGCTTAACCACACGGGCAGGAAGGCCACAAAATCAGTCCCGTCTGGCTGAACCGAGGGAAACTCTGCTCCCCATTGTGAAGTCGAGGGACTACCTGCGTTTGAAAATATTTAAAAGTCCCTGTGTTGTTACTGAAGAAATCTCAGCCAATTATCTCCACGCCTGCAGAGAGCACATATCAAAGGCTAGATCAGCTCCAGAAATCTGCATCTAAGGAGACATTTAATCATCCTGCTGCGAGTTTAATTATTAGCTCGGATTTTCCAGATTTTTTTTTCTTCATTTATTTATTTAGGAAATGCACTTTTAAGTCGTCTTTTTTTTCCCCTCTCTCTCTCTCCTCCCTCTTCTCTGATGGAGTCCACGGAGAAGAAGAAAAAAAAAACTCTGGCGTTTAAGGAGTTGTGGTGTTTCTATATTCTCCCCTTCTGCTGTGTGTGTCGGAAAATATATAAACGCCCTGCCGAGCTTCCTATTTCATAGCAGCGACATAAATCTCGGTCGGTAGGATTCAGGTTTCACAGCTGTGTTGTCGTCCGGAGGAGGGGGGGGGGGGCCTGTACGCTTTTGAAAAACGAGCAGAGCGAACAGAAAACAAAACAAAACAAAAAAGAATAACAAAATGCGAAATTGCTCCAAGGAAAGGCCCCCCGTTAGTGAAAGCAACTTTTATGGTGAGTGGTTTCCTCGAGAACAGGAAGAAGCAGAAAGCGATGGTGTCTCGAACCCTCTTCATTAATCTGAGATTCTCGTCCCTGGAGGCCCCGTTCAGACATGGGAACGGGCTCGTTTTCCATGGTTGGAGTGAGCCAGGGCGAGATTGTTCATTTCGCACAACGGTCAAGCTGCCGTTACGTTTACCCCAAAGTTGATATTCGTTTTCTCGCTGCGAGATTTGACCGCCGAGGTCTTGAAAACGAGCTGTCTTGAGATGGAGGCCACAGACAGGTCGCAGCAAACTTAAGATCAAGCCGGGGGATTTCTTGCTTCCAGAGTTAACAACGCACACACCAGAAGTGGGTTTCAGCAGGTTCTGACCAGTTCTGGTGAACGGGTAGCAGAAATTTTCAGTAGTTCGGAGAATCGGTAGTAAAAATTCTGACTGGACCCGGCCCCCATCTATTCTCTGCCTCCCAAGTCCCAGCTGATCGGGAGGAAATGGGGATTCTGCAGCAACCTTCCCTTGGATTGGGGAGAGAATGGAGATTTTACAGTATCCTTCCCCTGGAGTGGGGTGGGAATGGAGATTTTACAGTATCCTTCCCCTGCCATGCCCACCAAGCCACATCCACCAAGTAATGCCACGCCCACCAAGCCACGCCCACCGAACCGGTAGTAAAAAAATTTGAAACTCACCACAGCTTTGCACTCTGGGTTCCCCAGACCCACTGGCCAACCCACATCTTCGGGGCCTTCCAGAAGACTGTCAAAATGGGGGACAGTTTAATTCCTGAAGGGATGATGTTCCAAAGGGAGGGAGCCACCACGGAGAAGGCACCCCTTCTGGGTCCCATCAGATGTATCTCCTTAAGAGACGGGACCCACGACATTCCTCCTTCACCACTCTAGTGGGTCGGGTGGATATGACTAGGGGTGGGGCTGCTGGGGGTTCGCAGGGGTTCGGGAGAACCTGTAGCTAAGATTCTGAGCAGTTCAGAGAACCCCAAAATCCCCCTCTGGGCTGGCCCCGCCCTACCCACCCCACCCCGCCTCTCCAAGGAGTTCCCACGTCAGGGATGAAATGCTCCCGGTTCAGACCGGATTGCGCGATCCGGTAGCCTTTGTGGCCAGTGGTTCGGAGAACCAGTAGCGATGGTGGTGCGAGGCATCGCCCACCCTCCTGGGTGTCATTACTTCCTGGTTTTAACCAGGAAGTAATGTGTTTTTTACCCTCTGCGCATGTGCTTTTCCTCTCTCTCTCGCACGCATGGAGTGTGCGTTTCCGAACCGGTAAGGAAGTTAAGTAGATTTCACCCCTGCCACACGTGGCCCGTTTGGATTCAGGTAGGTGCAGGGCGTATGCGGAGGTTCGGAGAGGCCATTTGGGAACTTCCTTTCTCCAGAGGGCCTCCGGAGCCTGGGGAAGCCGTTTTCACCCTCCTGGAGGCTCGAGAAAAGCCTCCGGAGCCTGGGGAGGGCAAAAATGCCTCCCCACCCACTGGCCTTGGTGCAGGAGGCCGACTAGGCCATGCCCACATGGCCACGCCCACCCAGCAACTTGGCAGACAACCCCTTGCTAAAATTTTTGAAGGCCACCCCTGGTCCCATCAGATGTATCTCCTTAGGGGACAGGACCCACAGCATTCCTCCCTCCCCACTCTAGTGGATAGGGTGGGTATGACCAGCAAGAGACATTAATGAGATGTTAACAGGGTATTATTATTATTATTATTATTATTGAAAGACAACCTTGGTCCCAATTCCCATGCTCCTTTCCAATCAGTGTTACGAATTTTGCCAAAATTGAGGCTGCATTTTGGTAAAGCTTGGCTCGGCGTGATACGAACTCCTTTGACCCTTGGCTTGGAGAGAGGACCGTCTCAAGGTAGAGATGCTCAAAGCAAGCAGATAAACTATCTATGGGGTGTTGTGGCTTTTAATTCTGTGTTGTTTCTATGCTTCATCTAAGTGGGGAAATTGCACTAAATGAAACCCAAAATCTTTCACAAAAATAGCAGATACGACATGTAAGCAGGCTCCACAGTAAGTTAAGATTAAGATCCCAAATCTGATAACCTTGGTTTTTTTTTAACCACAATTACTTAAATAAAGCATGACTTCCTGATTGCACATAAACCTGATACCATGACTTCCAAAATACCATAGCTAAATTCACACAGTGAATTTACAGTTACACAATGTTTTAACCCTTTGGCTTGATTTTTTAAAGCTTTGGTATCTCGCCGTTCTCTTACCAACCTCACGTTAAGCAGGTCTACTCAAAGGAGCCTGAGTGGCGTAGGAGGCTAATGCCTCCTACAAGGCAGCATTTAACATCCAGCTGCCTGCAATTACTGCAAGTTCGAATCTCACCGGGCTCAAGGTTGACTCAGCCTTCCATCCTTTCTAAGGTGGGTAAAATGAGGACCCGGTTTGTGGGGGCAATAAGCTGACTTTGTATAAAATATACAAAAAGTATGAAGGCTATTGCTTAATGCATTGTAAGCCGCCCTGAGTCTCCAGAGAAGGGCGGCATATAAATAAGAATAAATTAAAAAAAAAAGCACCAAACTACAGTGGTTGGGTTTAAAAATCACACTAAATAGTGATGTGATCCGTTGTTTGGTTTAGTGTGTCATGCTTTCTTCAACAAACCATAGTTAGAATAACAGTTGGAAGGGACCTTGGAGGTCTTCTAGTCCAACCCCTTGCTCAGGCAAGCAAATAGTTGTTCAATCTCTTCTTAAAAACTCCCAGTGTTGGAGCATTCACAACTTCTGGAGGCAAGTTGTTCCACTGGCTAATTGTTCTCACTGCTAGGAAATTTCTCCTTAGTTCCAGGTTGCTTCCCTCCTTGATTTATTTCCACCCATTGCTTCTTGTCCTGCCTTCAAGTGCTTTGGAGAATAGCTTGACTCCCTCTTCTTTGGGGCAGCCCCTGAGATATTGGAAGACTGCTATCATGTCTCCCCTAGTCCTTCTTTTCATTAAACCAGACAATTCCAGCAAACTGTTCTTTATATGTTTTAGCCTCCAGTCCCCTGATCATGTTTGTTGCTCTTCTCTGCACTCGTTCTAGAGTCATAGAGGTGTATTCTTCAACATAATAGAGCAGTTAGATACAGATACAGAGCAACAGTGTTGGAAGGGACCTTGTAGGTCATCTAGTCCAACCCCCCACCCCCATCCCCCGACCAAGCAGGAGACCCTCAACCCGTGATGGCGAACCTACGGCACAGGTGCCATAGGTCGCACGCAGAGCCATGCCAGTGGGCACGCAAGCTCAGCTCCGGCCTGCATGTGCACACTGACCAGCTGATTTTCGGGCCTTCTGGGCCCACCGGAAGTAGGGAAACAGGTTGTTTCCTGCCTCCAGAGGGCCTCTGTGTGTGGGGGAAACGTCAGTTTTTCTCTCTCCCCAGGTTCCAGAGGCTTTCTAGGAGCCTGGGGAGGGCGAAAACTGCCTTCCCCACCCACCTGGAGGCCTTCCAGAGGCCGGAAATGGCCCGTTTGTCAACTTCCTAGAAAGCCCCTGAAGCCTGGGAAGGGCAAAAAATGGGAATACAGGGCCCACCGTCCCATCACATGCCAAAAGCGGGGAGCGCAGGGGGTCGCGTGCACATGCGTGGGGACGGGGCACATAGAATTATGGGTGAGGGCGGGCACGCCCGTGTCCCTTCACCCGTGCCCCTCTCGCTTTTGGCACGCGATGACAAAAAGGTTATCCATCACTGCCCAAAACCATTTCTGACAGTCCAGTTTCTTCTTGAAAGCTTCCAGGGATGAAGCTCCCACAACTTCCGAAGGCAACTTCTGATCCATCGGTTGATTGTTCTCCCTGTCAGAAAATTCCTCCTTATTTCCAGGTTGAATCTCTCCTTGATCAGTTTCCGTCAAGGGGGGTTGGACTAGAGGTCCTCCGAGGTCCCTTCCAAACTCCGCCATTCTATTTTATTTTATTTTTTCTCGTCCTAAAACCAGCTCAGTTTCTTTTGTGATAATATCTCACCGTCCTTCGGAGTTAAATCCTTGATATTCCATCCCTTCGGCTTCGAAACGAAGTTCCCGGAACCAGATTAAGAATTACCTTAGCTAAGCCAATTACCTTAGTCATGAACCAGGAAGATGGCACGATAGGAATCTGGTGTCTCTCTCTGATTCATTCGTGGAAGATAATCACGCAAATTTTAATCATGCAAAGCAGTGTCTGCATCAAGGCAAGATGTCATCAAAACCGTGAAATAGATGTTGTGATGTAATACCACAAGCTCCCTTCCCCTTGCGGACAGACAGTCCTCGACTTACAACACTTCATTTAGTGACTATTCAAATTTATTGTTGTGGTCCGCCAGCAGCCTGTGGAGCTGGCAGTGGAGGAAGAACGTGGGCCAGTCCTGGAGGCTGGGGAAGGCCCGGATGAGGGCTCTGCGTCGGAGGCAGAGATGGGGCCAGGGCCATCGGGGAGTGATGTACGGACTCCAGAGCCTCCAGAGGCGGATAGCAAAGAGGCAGAGGAACAGGAGGAGCCTGTTCCTAGTGTACGTATGAGAAGAGCTGCCAGAAGGCAGGAGCAGCTAAAGCAGAGAGGACGACTCGGGAGTAAGGCCAAGAGATGGTTGGCCCCTCCCATAAGGCTTAAAAGACCAGCAACGGCTCTTGGCCTCTTTGCCGGAAAACAACGTTGAGAGATTTGCTTCTTGTTTCACTGTATTCATTTCTTCTCAGCGTCTTCTGCTTCTGAACTTTTGCCAAGAAAAGCCTTTGGCAGTTTGCCTAATTATCCCAAGGTTGATGATTAGACTGAAGAATTTGTGTTAGGAAGAGTTTGTTTCAATTTAGTTTGGACTACGCTGAGAATGAATTAATTCTCAGCTGTTCTAATAAAGTCTGTTTGTTTTGGAACTGTTTGCGTCTAATAGTACCTACTTGGGCCTGGGTCACAACATATAGGTAGGTATAGCGCAGGGGCGAGCGGGAGGGCCCAGTTAACGGTCAGAGCAAACTGGTTTGCTGTCAACTCACCATCGCCATTACTGGATCGCCCGAACCGGGGAGAACCGGTAGCAACCCACCACCGAGGTTGTCGGTCTTGGTCCAGTGAATTTTTTAAGTTTGGAAGAATATGAGTACCGATAGTACACAGTGTACAGATAGACCTCGACTTACAACCGTTTTGTATAGTGACCATTCAAAATTACAACAGCACTAAAAAAAAGTGGGGGGGAGGACTTTTCTGCCCATCTTCCACCAATCTGGAAAACAAAAATTCCTGGCACCTTTTGCAAGAAGGGGAAGCTTCCTTTGCAAAGTCCAGTTCAAGCCTTTGGAGGCTTAAATGGACCCATTTTCTGGACAGAAAGATCGTCCGAGGTGACAAGGGCGCCTTTTGCGGTTTGCAGTGTTTCAAATCTCTTCCTCCCCTTTCACCGCGGAAAAAAACCCCCCTCCCATGTCCTGCTTTCTATAAACACAGAGAGAGAGCCGGTGTACCCAGAAAAAAAGGCTCGCTTGATCTTTTTAAACGGAAATGTTTATTAAAGTTTGTCGAGCGCGACAAAAGGAGAGAGAGAGAGAGAGAGAGAGAGAGAGAGGATGCAAAAAGGCCTTCGATTTCGGCATCGCCTGTGCAATGACAAGCTTTCTTTTCTTTCTTTTTTGCAAAAAAAAGAAGAAAAAAGATGAGGGGGGTGATTAGGGGGGGTTAAGGGCTTTGTAAGTGTGGATTCCTCCGTGGATCAGAGAGCCTGGCAACCGGAGGAGGGATTTTGGGCCCTGGTAACGGCTTTTAAGCCTCTTCCTTCTCCAGCCAATGGGAAGGGAAGGGATAAGTGGAAATCCTGCAGGAATTCGGAGACAAAGGGATAGCAGCCGGGAAGAGACCGGACAACCCCTTGGTCTGAAGTGGTGTAAGGGTTTCCTGCCTGAGCAGGGGGTTTGTCTAGAGGACCTCTGAGGTCCCTTCCAGCTCTGTTATTCTATTCTATTGTTTCTCTTTTGCCCAAAACCAAACGGAGTACCCATTGTCTGAAACGGTATAGGGTTTCCTGCCTAAGCAAGGGGTTGGACTAGAGGATCTCCGAGGACCCTTCCAGCTCTGTTACTCTATTCTATTTTTTTTTCCTCTTTTGCATACAACCAAATGAGATGCCCATTGCCCTCCTTTGAACAGAGAGGAGGTACAGGTAATCCTCATCTTACGACCACCACGGCGGCCAACCTTTCCGTTGCTAAGCGAGACCCTTGACTTTTGGCCACATTTGGTGACCTTTCGGGGCCATCGTTGTTAAGTGAGTCGCACGGTTGTTAAGTGAATCTGTCTTTCCCCATTGACGGCGGTTGTCAGAAGGTCACAAAAGGGATCACATCACACACACACACACACACACACACACACACACACACACCGGGATACCGCGACCGTCCTAAATGTGAGTCATTGGTCAAGGGTCTGAATTTTGATCGTCTGAGCATGGGGATGCTGCAACGGTCTGTAGGAAGAAATATCCTTCTGGGTTCTGCTCCAAGTGTGGAAAAAGACACCGGAAACATGGAGATTGCTTGGAAAGATGGCTTAATAATGGACAGGATCACATGGCTTGAGTTCCTGAACAGAAATGGGGGCAAGACGTAGTGAGTCCCCGGGTTTTATGCTCTCTCTGGCTTTGAACTTCCTAGGGCCCAGAAAGGGTATCCTGATTGGTTGTCATACTCCCAGGGGGTGGGGGTCTTAGCGAGCCTTGCTGGCTGATGTAATCTTCCCAGGTGCCATGTGGTGAGTTTCTGTCCTAGATGGGTCCCATTGTGTTAGTTTCTGTTCCTAGATGGATTCTATTGTATTGCAGATGATGGTCCATTGACAAAGATTGAGTTTCTGCCTCTGGCCCATTGACAAAAGGGTGGGGGCAGGAAGGTGGGAGTTGCTTTGTCTTTAAAACATGCTTCTCCATTTCTCAACCAGGGAAACATAATATTCTGCCTTTTTAATATTTCCTAAAATATTTCATTCTTCCAGGAAAAGGGGCAGGTGCTAACTTCCTACAGGTTGTAAGTGCGAGAAAGGGTCCCAGGTTGCTTGTTTCAGTGCCGTCGTAACTTCGAACGGTCACTAAGCGAATGCTGTAAATTGAGGTTAACTACACACTTCTGATCTCCCTTACGTTGACTGGCGCGGTTCATAGAGGTAATCCTCGACTTACGTGTTGCTTAGCGACTGCCTTAAAGCCACACTTCGTATCGTCTCTTCTTACTCCCGCAGGATTCTATAGAAAAATATCTCATATTTTTGGACATCATGGCCCGCTTGGGTGTATCAGAGCAAAAAAAAAAAAGAATTATTCCCCATGTCATTTTTCTCCTTTTCACACTCCAGAAGATAAAAATGCAACCACCGGTGTTGTTTTTTTTTCCCCCAGAACCCAGTTCATAAAGTAGCTTAATGGCAAAATCTCCCGGGAAGAGTCATTGTGTTAGCATCTTTGCTGGATACACCAGACTGGTTTAATTGTTATGTAAATTACTCTTGCTACGCCATCAACTTTCTTCTTAATGGGCCATTCATCACTGCAAAGTTTTCTCTCTAGGAGCCAGCTGCTCTTCCTCGCAAGTCTTCCCCCCCACCCCTAAAAAAAAATATATGCCACATTTAAAATAGACAGACAGACAGATAGACAGACACAGATATATAGAGAGATAGGGATAGAGAGATGGAGAGATGTAGATTAGAGAGAGAGAGAGAGAGGAGGGAGGGAGAGGGGGAGAGATGAGAAAGAGAGATACAGAGATACAGATATAAATTATATATAGAGAGAGTGAGATTAGAGAGAGGGACAATAGATAGATAGATAGATAGATAGATAGATAGATAGATAGATAGATA
>WNWU01000025.1:57761-71728 GCA_012654045.1 Ptyas mucosa
AAAATAAAATCTCGGGTGTTTTCCCACGTCATAGTAAATAAGTTAGTAAATAATTTAGTTAAAGTTATAAAATAGTAAATAAGTTAGTTTAAAATGTTTAAAGCTGATTTTAAGCTGAGATTTTAACCAGAATTTTAAACATTTTTAACTAACTTATTTACTATGACGCGGGAAAACACCCGAGATTTTAATTTTTTGCAGATACACACCCGCGAAAACTTGAGAAGACATATATATATGTATGTATGTATGTATGTATATCGGCTTTCCTGCTTGAGGGGGTTGGACTAGAAGACCTCCAAGGTCCCTTCCAACTCTTGTTATTCTTGTCGTCTACAATCCCAGATCAATTAATCACTGGAGTGGCTTCTTGCCTCTATAAGATCGGGGCGCTTCATCACCGGAGGCTTTCAAGAAGAGATTGGACAGCCATTTGTCTGAAATGGTATACACCCGTGATGGCGAACCTGTGGTACGCGTGCCACAGGTGGCACGTGGAGCCATATCGGTGGACACATGAGCGTTGCCCTAGCTCATCTCCGGCGCACATGCGTGGATCAGCCAGCTGATTTTCGGGCCTTTTTGGCCCACCGGAAGTCAGGAAACAGGCTGTTTCCAGCCTCCGTGGGGGTGGGGAAGGCCATTTTCACCCTCCCCAGGCTCCTAGAAAGGCTCTGGAGCCTGGGGAGGCCGAAAAAATGGGCCTACCAGGCCCACCATACCATTGCATGCCAAAAGCGCGGGGGGGAGGGGGGAATTACACACGCATGCGCGGGGGAGCGGGGCGCATTGAATTATGGGTGTAGGCACACACGTGTGTGACCCCCCCTCCCGCTCCCCCCGCTTTTGGCACGTGATGGCAAAAAGGTTAGTCACTACTGGTATATACTATATCGGGTTTCCTGCTTGGGCTGGGGGTTGGACTAGAAGACCTCCAAGGTCCCTTCCAACTTTTGTTATTCCGTTGTTAACTTGGGAGGACTCAACCATGCAGAACCCCGAATCGTAGCTTATTCATCTCGGCCTCCCCCGCCCCCCAAGAAGGAAGGAAGGAAGAAACATTTTGCCGATGAAGTTGTAGAAAAAACAAAACGGGTTCCCCCCCCCCTTTTTTTTTTTTGGAAAGCCCAATTTTTTTTTTTTTTTTTTTGGTTTTAATTTTCCTTTTTAAAACAACGTCTTGTATTTCTTTAACCCGGCTGTTCACTTGGGAAGGGAAAAAGGTTGGCCACGCAGCTTTGTTATGACTTGTTCGGTTTTAAACAATGGGGTGGAATTGGAACGGGGGTCTGTGCAGGCTCCATTTCAGGAAAAGGGGGGAGTTATTAAATATTTTTTCTTCCCGGAGTCCAAGGCTGCTTAAAAAAAAATTGGCGCGCTGGGAGGGGGTTTGGGGGTTGGAAATGGGGCAGTGAGAAGGAATATATTTCCGTAGCCAAATGTGAAACTGGCAGCTTTTTCTAACCTCGTTTTTTGGCCTTTTAAAAGCTTCTTTTCCTCTACTTCACGATCGGAGAATGCGGTCTGTAATCAAGTACAGGTAGTCCTCGTCTTACGACGACGAGGGAGTCCAAAATGTCTGTCACTAAGCGAGACAGGGGTTGAAGTGAGTTTTGCCCCGTTTTATGACTTTCCTTGGCACAGTTGTTGAGTGAATCGGTGCGGTTGTTAAGTTAGTCACAGGATTGTTGGGTGAATCTGATTTGACTTGGACTGATGATGTTACCTAGTTGGGTCGTGAGACGTCTGCAAGGAAGCAACGAAGGACCACACAGTCCTCCTCTTCCATCCCACAAACCCCTTTCTCTTCCAGCACTGATGATGATAGCTAGTTGGGTCATGAAACGTCTACAAGGAAGCAACCAAGGATCTCACAGTCCTCCTCTTCTCTTCCATCCCACAAACTCCTTGTACCACTGATGATGTTAACCTAGTGGGATCATGAAACATCTGTAAGAAAACCACCAAGCTCAAAGACCACCCAGGACCTCACAGACAAACTTCTCTTAATGTGGTGTGTTGCGCTTGTAGCTTAGCATAATTAGGAAAAATGTTCAGTTTTTCCCAGGATGGGCGAGTTGCTATCTTCTGGTCTCTAATCCAGTCCGGAGTAGAGATGTTTCTCCACTCTGGCAGAAGATTTGACCCCGGTATGTATTTTAGTTTTTTTGTTGGATAACAGCAAGAGACTGCCCTTGTCCTAAAGACCAGAGGATGGAGAGCATTCCACAAAAGAAAATTTTGGATATTCCACAGTCATGGTCTCCAACATTGGGCACTTTAATACTTGTGGACTTCAACTCCCAGAATTCCTCAATCAAGGTCTCCAACCTTAGCAACTTTAAGACTGGTGGACTTCCAGAATTCCTCAGTCTGGGTCTCCAACCTTAGCAACTTTGGGACTGGTGGACTTCCAGAATTCCTCAGTCTGGGTCTCCAACCTTAGCAACTTGAAGACTGGTGGACTTCCAGAATTCCTCAGCCAAGGTCTCCAACCTTAGCAACTTTAGGACTGGTGGACTTCCAGAATTTCTCAGCCAAGGTCTCCAACCTTAGCAACTTTAGGACTGGTGGACTTCCAGAATTCCTCAGCCAAGGTCTCCAACCTTAGCAACTTTAAGACTGGTGGACTTCCAGAATTCCTCAGCCAAGGTCTCCAACCTTAGCAACTTGAAGACTGGTGGACTTCCAGAATTCCTCAGCCAAGGTCTCCAACCTTAGCAACTTTAGGACTGGTGGACTTCCAGAATTCCTCAGCCAGCGTCTCCAACCTTAGCAACTTTAGGACTGGTGGACTTCCAGAATTCTTCAGCCAAGGTCTCCAACCTTAGCCTACTTGAAGACTGGTGGACTTCCAGAATTCCTCAGCCAAGGTCTCCAACCTTAGCAACTTGAAGACTGGTGGACTTCCAGAATTCCTCAGCCAGGGTCTCAGCTTGGCCACTTTAAGCCTTTTGGACGTCAACTCCCAGAATCCTTCAGCCAGGAATTCTGGGAGTTGAAGTCCACAAGTCTTAAAAGTTGCCAAGGATGGAGGCCCCTGCTCTAGAGGCTGAGAAAGGACCACATCTGGCTGCATCGGCTGTATGCCACTTGATGCTCTGTTAAATGTGCTGGAATTAACAGTTTTGAGACTTTTCTTACCTGGGTCACCCAAGCAGGTGGCCTCACCTAGTCTGATAGCATCCGTCCTCTCTTTTTTGGTCCAGGTGGGACACAGCAAGGAGGAAATTTTGGATAACAAGCAACCGATCGAAACAAGCACCGGTCCCACATATCCAAGTCTTCACGAGAAAAGAACCGCCAAGAAAATCACAAAGACGAATATTTAGAACCAGTTCCAAGAAATAGAGCGAAGCCACATCGTGTCTTAAAAGCTGTTTCAATATTTCCCATCCTAGTTGACCCGGGGCAGATCTTAAAACCGAGCGCACGCAGACACCGGGTGTTTGCTAACATGATTGTCCAGCTACAAATTGCAGTCTTAAAAGCTGGAAGGGACTTTAGCATTTTGGATCATTTCTTCCAGCTAAAAAGGCTTTTAGTGCTTCGTTTGAGGCCAGGAACAAATGTCGTTTTTTGTTTTTGTTTTTTTTTTCTTCCCCTTCCCAAATTGGCCAGAACGTTGCAACCGGAATGCGAAAAATAAACAGCAGTTGCATTTCGTTTTGTTATCGTTTCTTTTCTTTTTCTTTTTTTTCTTCCCGCGCTGATGAGACAAAATCTTCCTCGGAGCTTATTAAATGTGTCCAGATGTCTTCTGTCATTATCAAGGCTGCAAATAATTCTCATTTATTCTAAGGGAGGTATGGTGTGATGCTACGATATTAATGCATGCTCAGGAAGCTTTTCCTGTGGTTGCCTGTGGGGAATGAAAATCTCCTCCGTGTGATTCATTTTGGCTTTTTTTTTTTTAAAAAAAAGTGGACTTTGGGAAAAATAATTCTTTGTAAACCACAGCTAAAAGAGGTAGATCATCCAGAATCGAAAGTGCATTTATTTGTGCTTGGAAAGAACGGAATACTGTATGGAATTACTTAAAAAGCTAAACACAGGTGGTCCTCGACTTTACGACCACAATGGAGCCCAAAATCTCTGTTGTTAAACGAGACAGTCATTAACTGTAGTTATGCCCCGTTGGACGACTTTTTCTGCCATGGCTGTTAAGTGAATCACTGTACTTCTTACCATGGTTGTTAAGTGAACCTGGCTTCCCCGTGGACTTTGCATTTTTTTTTTAAATTTGATTTATATGCCGCCCTTCTCCGGAGACTCAGGGCGGCTTATAATGCATTAAGCAATAGCCTTCATACTTTTGTATATATTTATACAAAGTCAGCTTATTGCCCCCACAATCTGGGTCCTCATTTTACCCACCTTAGAAAGGATGGAAGGCTGAGTCAACCTTGAGCCTGGTGAGATTTGAACTTGCAGTAATTGCAGGCAGCTGGTGTTGATCACTATGCTTTTAGTCTGCTGCGCCACCAGGGCTTCTTAGAACGTGACCCCACCCCCCACTCCCGGGACACTATGACCGTCATAAATAGGAGTCAGTCGTCAAGCGTTTGAATTTTGATCACACGGGAAGCACGGGGAAGCTGCAACGGTCGTAAGTGTGAAAAACGGTCATCAGTCAAGCTTTTTTTTCCAGTGCCGTCGTAACTTTGAACGGTCACTAAATGGAACCGTTGTAAGTCAAGGACCACTTATAGGTTAGTGAGAAGCATTTGTGAGTGGAAAGAATAGAGCAGAGATGGCTAACCTTTTTTTCCTTGGGTGCCGAAAGCGCGCATTCACGCGCAATAGCGCTCGCATGTGTGTCCTCACCCATAATCCTATGCCCCCCACGCACGCCCTGCCTCCCTGCGCAGGCACACACAATCCCCCCTGCACTGCCCCCCTCCCCAAGTGTATAACACCCCCACCCGTGCTCCCCCACCCACACCGCATGCGTGCGTGACCCCCCGTGTCCCGTTTTGGGCCTGGCAGGCAGGGGTGGGTTCTAAAATTTTTTACTACCGGTTCTGTGGGCGTGGCTTATTTTGTGGGCGCGGCTTTGTGTGTAATGTGACCGGGTAGGCATGACCAACGTTTGCTGGCCACGCCCCCCAAACCGGTCCCCGGCCCAGTCGCCGCTTGCTTACCCCGCCCACCTCATCAGACCCTTTTTATTTATTTTTTTTACTTTTGAAAGCATTTTTTCTACAACCTTAAGATCAGGCAAGTCAGCTGAGATTGTCAGAGAGGCTTTTCAAAGCATTTTTTTTTTACCACCTCTTTGGCGGAAGAGGTTGCAGAAAAAATGCTTCGAAAAGCCTCTGACGATCCCAGCTGAGCCACGGGATCATCAGAGGCTTTTTTTCTTTTTTTACTTTTCAAAGCATTTTTTCGGCCGAAGAGGTTGTAGAAAAAATGCTTTTAAAAGTTTTTTTTAAAAAAAGCCTCTCATGAGGTGGGCGGGGTAAGCGAACGGCGACTGGGCCGGGGAGCGGTTTGGGGGTGTGGCCAGCAAACGTTGGCCGCTCCCACCCAGTCACATTACACACCAAGCCGTGCCCATAAAATAAGGGGGGAACTGGTTCGTGGGCGTGGCCAGCCAATGTTATTACCGGTTCTCCAAACTACTACAAATTTTTACTACCGGTTCTTGCGAACCGGTGCGAACCAGGAGCAATTCACCACTGCTAGCAGGCCTCCCTGAAGCCTCCAGAGCCTGTTTTTCACCCTCCCAGAGCCTCTGCACGAGCCCTATACTTACCTGGCATCCAAAACGGGCCGCGTGGAGACTCCTGGGAGGGGAGGAGTGGCATGGGCATGGGCTCTGCCGCATGCACGGCAGAGACCCAAAAATCAGCTGGCCGGCAGGAGGCGCGCGCACATGCACAGTAGGGCTGATCTACGGCGACGGCTTGCGTGCCCGCAGAAATGGCTCCTCACGCCACCTGTGGCACGCGTGCCATAGGTTCGCCATCACGGGAGTAGAGTATGGAATAATTGGATAGGCCAACTATTGAGTTAAGAGTGCAGCTTCAATTCCAGGGGTGTCTAAATTCCGGAGTTTTGGTACAGGGAAAGAACAAGCAGGATCTTTATTTTAAAAATTACTTCGGTGCCGAAAGGGATTAAATACACAGGAAGCCCTGAGCTTACAACCCTTTGTTTAGAGACCGTTCAAAGTTTTGACAGCGCTGGAAAAAAAGTGATTTATTAACGGTTCTCGCACTTACGATCATCACAGGGTCCCTGCAATCGCATGTCCGTCCCTTGGCAACTGGCATGGATCGATGATGGTTGCATCGTGCCAACCGTTGTTGTGCCAGTCGTAAGTGAGACTGGCAGTCGGTCTTAAGTTCCTTGTTTTAAAGACTTCAAACTTCAAACTGTCACTGAACGAATGGTTAGAAGTTGAAGACTATCTGTACTGTTTTCCTGGGGCGGGATTTTAGTAATAATAAATAACTTGATTGTCATTGTACGTGTATACACAGTATACCCATACAACAAAATTCACTTAGCACCCAAAGACCAGATCCAACACACATAACAATCCCCAAACACTCCCCCACCCACCACAATTCCCCACCTCTAAACCACCCAAACATCCACACAACAGACCAAGTAATGCTGTCCAACAGCTCACGGATGGTGGCCCTTTAGTTCATGATTGAATGCAATTATAATTCTGGGATAAAAACTATTCAGAAGACGTGCGGTCCGAGTTTTAATCGTTCTGTACCTTCTGCCAGAAGGCAACAGTCCAAAAAGATTGTAAGCAGGATGGGAAGAGTCTCTGAGAACGTTATGCAACTTTCTCAAAACAGCGAGATTCGAAGATGTCATCCAAGGCTGGTCGCTGGAATCCGATGATATTCTGGGCAGTTTTAATGATTCTCTGTAGAGCATTTTTGTCTGCTACAGAGCTGCTCCCATACTATGCAAGAATGCCGTATGTCAGGACACTCTCAGTGGTGCTGCGATAGTAGGACAGAAGGAGATTTTCCCTTTCTCACAAAGATCGCAGCCTCTAAAATCCCAACTTTTTAATTGAATTTGGGGTTTGCAGGAAACGTAGGCCGGTATTGATTTGCAACTGTCACAAAATCGAACCCAGCGTTATTCATGTTTGCATTAATTGCCACCTGTCTGTGCCATGAAAAGGCCTCCTGTTCGAACAAACCTCTTACTTGCCTCTTGTTATTCAAAGAACATTCCGGCTGAGCCATAAGGATTTTTTAAAACTCTGCTCCGTTTGGAAAGAAACTCCCTTTAGCCAAACTCAGTTAAAGGAAAATACCCCGTTTCCCCAAAAATAAGACATCCCCTGATGATAAGCCCAATCGGGCTTTTGAGTGCATACTCAATAAAATAAAATAAGCTTCCCCCTGAAAATAAGCCGTCCCCGAAAATATTTAAACACAGAGCTGGAAATCAGGTAAGACAGCAAGAGGAGCCCCATCTTGCTCTCTACGTGCCAAAATAATAAGACCTTCCTGAAAATAAGGCCAAGCGCTTATTTCGGGGTTCAAAAAAATATAAGACAGGGTCTTATTTTCGGGGAAACAACGGTATTCTTGCTCAGGGTTGAAATGATAGGTCTTGGTACTCTCTGGGCTTGGTTGTTTTATTGCAGGCGTTTCATTACCCAACTAGGTAACATCATCAGTGCTACAAAGGAGAGGAAGAGGAGGATTGTGGAGTCCTTAGTCCTCTCTGAACTTGGTTGTTTTATTGCAGGCGTTTCATTACCCAACTAGGTAACCATCTTCCGTGCTAGAAGGGGTTGAGATTTGCAAAATTGAACAGAGGGGTAGGAGAAGGAAAATCGACGGGGTCCTTGTTGCTCTCCGAGCGTCGTCGTTTCCTTGCCGACGTTTCTTGACCCAGCTAGGCAACATCATCAGGGCCCTGGGTGATGTTATCTAGTTTGGGTCATGAAACATCTGCGGGAAAACAACCGAGCTCAAGAAAGCATCAAGGACCACCCTCGGTTTGAATAAATGCAGGTGACTTCAGGGGGAGGGGAAAAAAACCCATACAATTTACATTCAGGAATTGAACTGTAAAAACTGCCAATAGTTTTATGATGGAGGGCCCAGAATCTTGGTTGGGGGTGTGTGTGTATGTCCTTTTTAGAAGACCCCCCCTCTCCCAATGCTTTTACTAACCAGGCTGGTGGCCTTTAGAGACAACATCCCTCTGTGTAAACACAGCCTTGCAACGGACATATTTCCAAGCAACAGTAATGTTAAGATGTCAGGAGAATTTACAGTTTTGCTTGTGATTTATGGAAGCCGTCCTCTTTACGGGGCCTTGCTTAGAGTTCCCCGAAGCCCAGGGAGCTGTTTGAAAGCGTAGTTGTAAAAACAGAAAGAAAATAGGAGGGAAAAAGCAAAATATGGAGGCACCGTATATTTTTTTTCCCCCAGATTCCTTTCAGGTTTTTTTTATATATATATATTCTTTTTCCTCTCTTTTTTTTTTACGGTGGTTCCCTTAAGTAAAGAAAAACACTGCAGGTTTTTTTATATTTCCTGCTCCTTTTTAAAAAAATAAAAATAAAAATACTGTTTTTCTTTTGCTTCCGTCCTTCCTTATTTGGGCTTTGCCGTGCATTCCCAGGAGCAATAACTGGAGTTTTACTGAAGGGATTCGCAAAAGAATTGCTGTACAGGTAGTCCTTGATTTACAACGGTCTGTTTAGTGGCCGTTCGAAGATACATCAGCTCTGAAAAAAGTGACATAGGACCGTTTTGTCACACGCATGACGGTTGCACGCTCGATCAACATTCAGACCAGTGGTGAAATCCACTTACTTTCGCTACCGGATCGGTAACGGGAGTGCGCGGGAGCACGCATGCACTATGCACACGTACATGCACCTCTTCTGCACTTGCGGAGAACCTTCTACAGATGGTAAAAGACGGGGATATAATGACATCCTGACGGGTGGGCGGAGCCTCCTTCCGCCGGCGCTACCAGTTCAGCGAGCCGGATAGAACCAGGGAGGATTTCACCGCTGATTCAGACACTTGGAAATCTGACTCGTATTTATGACGGTCGCCGTGCCCCAGAGGGGGTCGGGTGATCCCCTTTTGCGACCTTCTGACAAACAAAGTCCCATGGGGAAGCCGAATTCACTTAACCGTGTGAGCAACTTAACAGCTTCAGGAATTCACTCAACCACTGTGGCGCGAAAGGTCGTAAAACAGGACCAACTTCATTTAAGAACCATCTCGCTTACCAATGGAAATTTGCGGCTCCATCATAAATGGAGGATTGCCTATAACGGGTGTCAGCAACCTGTGGCTCCGGAGCCGCAGGTGGCTCTTTGGGCCCTCCACTGTGGCTCCATGTCAGATGATCCCACCACTGGCTGGCCCCGCCCCTAGCCCTCCCCTCCCAGTCACTCCTTACCTGGCCTGAGAAGGTAAGGGCGACGGCGGGGGATGGAGAAGCAGCCGGGGCAGAGACAGAGAGCTACAGAGAGGGGAGGGGAAGAGGGAGAGAGAGGGGGGAGGGAGGGGGGAGAGAGAGAGAGAGAGAGAAACATGTCAAAAAGATTTTGTGGCTCCGGGTTTTTTTTTTTTAACAACCGGTTCTCTGTCCTAATGACCGCCTGGGTAGGTGTGGCTAGGGGGCGTCATGTGACTGGTGGAAGTGAGTGACATCGAGTTGGCCACGCCCACCCAGGTTTTGTGGCTCCCGGTGTTTTCTTTTCTGTGGGAAACGGGTCCAAATGGCTCTTTGAGTATTTAAGGTTGCAGACCCCTTGACTATAATAATGGTTAGTTAAACTCTCATTGATGGGTGTGTCAAGTTTCAGGCTACCGTTTTGGGTCCCAGGAGCACATCCTAGACCCTCCAGTTCTGCATTGTTTAAAATCCGTGCCTGATGTTTATACTCGAGTTTACGTGTCACATACTAGTTGTGTCCGTTTTTCTTCCTTTTCCCCCCCCAGGTGTGTTATCCGGTTTCCCAGCACGGTCATCAAAATCCAGTTCACGTCCCTCTACCATAGAGAGGAGGCGAGAGAGGACACGGCATCTCCTCCACTCCGGCCACTCTACCCACAGATCTCGCCGCTTAAGATCCACATTCCGGAGCCGGATCTACAGAATATGGTCAGCCCCCTCCCTTCTCCCACTGGCACCATCAGGTAAGCAGCGTGGGTCTCCAGCACAGGTGTGCCCAGCGCCATATCCACAAACACCAGTTCGTTTTTCCCAAAAATTCCCATTTCTCTCCTTATACATTACATTGATTGATTGATTAGCCCTTGATTAGCCATATCAAAGTGCAGAGCACCAGAAACAAATTATTACTAAAATTTGATAAAGGCAATTTAAAATGGAATAAAATACAATTTAGAATGAAATTGGAGTAAAATACCATTTAAAATGAAATTGGAATAAAATACAATTTAAAATGAAATTGGAATAGCAATAGCCCTTAAACTTATATACTGCTTCACAGTGCTTTACAGCCCTCTCTAAGTGGTTTACAGAGTCAGCCTATTTGCCCCCAACAATCTGGGTCCTCATTTTACCCACCTTGGAAGGATGGAAGGCTGAGTCAACCTTGAGCCAGAAAGGATTGAACTGCTGGCAGTCGGCAGAGTCAGCCTGCAATCCTTCATTCTAATCACTGGGAGGGAGGGAGGGAGGGAGGGAGGGAAGGAGGGAGGGAGGGAGGGAGGGAGGGAAGGAAGGAAGGAAGGAAGGAAGGAAGGAAGGTAGGAAGGAAGATCACTTAGACTTATACACTGCTTCATAGGGCTTCACAGCCCTTTCTAAGCGGTTTACAGAGT
Organism: Ptyas mucosa; assembly: GCA_012654045.1. NCBI lineage: Eukaryota > Metazoa > Chordata > Lepidosauria > Squamata > Colubridae > Ptyas > Ptyas mucosa. Next base: position 68,570 of record WNWU01000025.1, read on the forward strand.
CAGCCTTTTGCCCCCAACAATCTGGGTCCTCATTTTACTGACCTCGGAAGGATGGAAGGCTGAATTGACCTTGACCCTGGTGAGATTCGAACTGCCAAATTGCAGGCAGCCGGCAGTCAGCAAAATTAGCCTGCAGTACTGCACTCTGACCACTGCGCCACTACGGCTCTTAAATAAAATACGATTTAAAATGAAATTGGAATATAATACAGCGATTTAAGATGTAGATCAAATATGATAAAAATTATAGTTAGGTGTCACCCCTGCAATCCACCCCAATCAGTCCCACCTATGCCGATCTCAACCGAACCATTTTGCTCAAGTACTGTGCTGTGTTCAGTGTTATTTTCAGATTCTGGCCGCACATACGGTAAGTTGTTTTGATATGGGGATCCCAATGGGTCACTCGTTTGGCATGTAGACCAAGGTACCCATCTCTCACCTTCTTATACAGGCAACAATCAAATACACCTGTAGATTGATTGATTGATTATCCCTTTGTTGTTGTTGTTAGTTGCGAAGTCGTGTCTGACCCATCGCGACCCCATGGACAACGTTCCTCCAGGCCTTCCTGTCCTCTATCATCCTCCGGAGTCCATTTAAGCTCATGCCGACTGCTTCAGTGACTCCATCCAGCCACCTCATTCTCTGTCGTCCCCTTCTTCTTTTGCCCTCCATCGTTCCCAGCATTAGGCTCTTCTCCAGGGAGTCCTTCCTTCTCCTTAGGTGGCCAAAGTATTTGAGTTTCCTCTTCAGGATCTGGCCTTCTAAAGAGCAGTCAGGGTTGATCTCCTCTAGGACCGACCAGTTGGATCGCCTTGCAGTCTAAGGGACTCGCAGGAGCCTTCTCCAGCACCAGAGTCCAAAGGCCTCCCTTCTTTGGCGCTCGGCCTTCCTTATGGTCCAACTTTCACAGCCATCCATTGCAACTGGGAAAACCATCGCCTTGACTATACGCATTTGATTATCCCTTGGGCCATATCAAAGTGCAGAGTTCCAGAAACAAATGATGACTAATCGTTGTTGTTGTTGTTGTTGTTGAGAAATAAGAAGAGGAAAGAGTATCAAGTATGTCGCGTCCTTGAGTGATTTATAAAAATAATAATAAAAGGCAGGCTGTAAAATAATGACAGCAATGATCGTGGACCACTTGGGTCAAAGCTCATGTGAAACAAAAGTTGGGTTAGTTAGACGTTAGAAGCCCTGGGTTGGAACTACGGTGCTGAAGCTGGGAGTGGGGAAGGCAACGGGTGTCTTTTTTTTCTTTCTGCGGTGACTTCACTTTCTTCAGGAAGCAAATATCACGTGCCCCAAACGGTGATACGTTTTTGCTCGGCACACCCTAGAGCCAGTGTTGACACAGGCAAGCTTCAGCTTGCTGGTCTTGATGGGAAACACGAGTCTTTTCCCAAGCTGGTGGAGAGAGAGGGAGAGAGAGAAAGACCCGAGATCTCCATCGCCGAGACCAAGGGTCCTGGGAAGTGTGAAGTCTCCTCTGAACTTGAGATGCTGGAGACCTGCTAAAAGGACAGGTCTCCAACATTGGGCACTTTTAAGACTTGTGGACTTCAACTCCCAGGATTCCTCAGTCAGGGTCTCCAACCTTTGGTGACTTTAAGCATTGTGGAGTTCAACTCCCAGAATTCCTCAGCCAAGGTTTCCAACCTTAGTAATTTTAAGACTGGTGGACTTCCAGAATTCCTCAGTCAGGGTCTCCAACCTTCGTGACTTTAAGACTTCTGGACTTCAACCCCCAGGATTCCTCAGTCAGGGTCTCCAATCTTGGTGACTTTAAGCCTTGTGGACTTCAACTCCCAGGATTCCTCAGTCAGGGTTTCCAACCTTAGTCATTTTAAGACTGGTGGACTTCCAGAATTCCTCAGCCAGGGTCTCCAAACTTGGCAACTTTAAGACTTGTGGACTTCAACTCCCAGGATTCCTCAGTCAGGGTCTCCAAACTTGGCAATTTTAAGACTTGTGGACTCCCAGAATTCCTCAGCCATGGTCTCCCATCTTGGCATCTTTAAGACTGGTGGACCCCAACTCCCAGAATGCTTCAGCCAGGAATTCTGGGAGTTGAAGTCCACAAGTCTTAAAAGTTGCCAAGGATGGAGGCCCCTGCTCTAACGGCTGAGAGAGGACCACATCTGGCTGCATCGGCTGTATGCCACTTGATGCTCTGTTAGATGGGCTGGAATTAACAGTTTTGAGACTTTTCTTATCTGGGTCACCCAAGCAGGTGGCCTCACCTGATCTGATAGCATCCGTCCTCTCCTTTTGGGTCCAGGTGGGACACAGCGAGGAGGAAAATGGGTGGGCGAAATAGGTCACTGCTAACCCCCTATCTTTGCTGCTGTTTTGACCCGTGATGAAAAGGAGAGGAGGGGTCTTTTGATGGTTGCCTTGAGTTGATCTCTGAGCATTCTTTTGAGCAAAAGAGGGTTAAGGTGGAGTTGAGACAGAGCAGCCCCCAACTCTCATATGGTCTCATAGTGAGTCTTAATACAAGATTTCACTTTCTCCCTTCCTTCCTTCCTTCCTTCCTTCCTTCCTTCCGTCCTTCCTTCCTTCCTTCCTTCCCTTCCCTTCCCTTCCCTTCCCTTCCTTTCCCCTTTTTCCTTCCTTCCTTCTCTCTCTTCTCCCTCCTTCCCTCCTTCTCTACTCCTCCACCTCTTTCCCTTCTTTCTTTCCTTCTTTCCTTTCCTTCCCTTCTTTCTCCCTCTTTTTTCCTTCCTTTCTTCTCTCTCTTCTCCCTCTCTACCCCCTGCCTCCTTCCCTTCCTTCCTTCCTCCCTCCCTCCCCCTTCCTGCCACTCTAGTTCCTTCCCTCTTATCCTTCCTTCCTTCCTTCCTTCTTCTCTACCCCGCCATTTCTTTCCTTCCTTCCTCTCATTTTTCTTTTCCTTTCCTCCCCTCCCCCCACCCTCTGTTCTGCCCTCCCTCCCTCCCAAAGAAGGAGAAGTTTAAGTTTGGACGTTGCCCTCGTTCTATAAGTCATTCACAACACTTTTCAACTTCGGCTGAGCTGGTAACAAAACTCCAGAACCTTTCTAAACAGGGTGCATAAGAGCCCCTCCGGTTTTTCTCCTTCCCCTGAACCCTTCGTTCTTTCTTTCTTCTTCTTCTTCTTCTTCTTCTTCTTCTTCTTCTTCTTCTTCTT
>WNWU01000025.1:71738-91174 GCA_012654045.1 Ptyas mucosa
TTCTTCTTCTTCTTCTTCTTCTTCTTCTTCTTCTTCTTCTTCTTCTTCTTCTTCTTCTCCTTCTCCTTCTCCTTCTCCTTCTCCTTCTCCTTCATCTCCTTCTCCTTCTCCTTCATCTCCTTCTCCTTCTCCTTCTTCTTTCCATTCCCTTTTAGTTCCTTGGCTGCACTGAGTTGGGATTTAGCACTCTAGCCCGCAACCCACCCATCCCCTGGCAAGGGGAAAGCCGGTGCCAAACAGAGCCTCCGTATTCCAAGGTACTCTACCTTAGCGCACCAGACCTTTTTTATGTATGTGTGTGGAAACTGGGGGGGGGGGGGGGATGGTAGACCACCCATCCCTGTTGGTCCAAGAGGCTTGTTTCTCGAGCCTGCCATGACCCAAGGCATCTCTCTGGCAAAACCTTTTGCAAGGCTCGTTTTGAGGAATGCCAACCATCCTGTGGCGAGAAGGCGGAGGAGAGAGAGAGAGAGCGGGGAGAGAGAGAAAAGTTAAGTTTTCTCTCTGGGTTCCTCCCCCTCCTGGTGGTGCTGGGAAGCTGTTCTCATGAGATCAGCTTTCCTCTCCTTCCCTGTTCCCCCCCCCTCCCCATCCCATCCCATCCCACCCCTTTTGGCACCATTCGCTTACCTAATTTGGTGCGTCCTCGCCCTGCGTCTTCCTGATTGGTCCCCGGGAAAGTTTTCCAGCAAAGATCTTTTCCTTTTTGGAAAGCAGAGACCGCGCCTCCCTCTTTCCCCTGTTGGCAGACACTTCCCAACTGTTATTATTATTATTATTATTATTCCTTTTTTTCCCCTTCCTCGTTTGTTTGTTTGGCTTAAGCTAAGCGGCAGCATTTGCCAGAATACGATAGACAGGCTGGTCAAATCAAACTTGGTTAGGCCACCCCTGCTCTGTTTCTCATCATTGGGCTCTTGCAAATCTTTTCCGTAACTTTCTTTTGGAAAATGCTGGGAAGTTTTCTTCCTCTTTGTCTTGTTTTTCCTAAAGACGATCCTCCTCATCGCCTTGGTTTCCAAGGAAACACCATTTAAATTAGTTCCCTTCGAGGAAAGCAGATCCATCTGCACCATGACGAAATGTGTACAAAAGTTTCTGCAATTCTCTTTTGAGGTTTTGTCCCAGGGAAATTTTTTTTTAATCCAAACTGGGACTGGAGAACTATCAATCTATCTAACGGAGATGATGGATAGATACGTAATACTTTTTTTTTTTAAATAGGAGAATTGTTGTATTAGGGGTTAGAAATAAAGAGGTAGAAAGTAGAAATTGGGAAAATATTACGATGCATTACACTGCCTCAAAATATAATACCTTAACTACAAGGTATATCTAAATCTCAGAAGTTGAAAGATTATTATGATGTATAGCTAAACCGAGTATTTTGTATTATTAGTATTTTGTATAAAGTAAATTGACCCAGATGATGTACTGTTCACTAAATATTTATATATGTTGAAGAAAAAAAAAACCCACCATAAATAAAATTATATATTTTTTAAAAAAATCTATCTAATGGAGGTTCTCAATGCAGTCAGTCCTACAGTAGTGGCCAAAATTGTGGAAACCTTTTGGGAAAAGTGTATTTTTAAGGTTTGATGGCTAATAACACCACTTTTTGGGGAGAGTTTCAAGATAATCCTATTCCGCTGCTGGAATGGCCTGGGAATAGCCCAGACCTTCACCCAATGGAAAATCTAGGGAGCCCACTAAAGAAACTTGTTAGTCAAAAGCGACCCAGCAATAAAACCCAGTTAATAGAAGCAATCATTCAATCTTGGTTTCACATTAGAACAGCTGCAGAACTCAAAAGACTTGGTTCACTCCATGGGAAGATGTTGTAAGGCCGTCATTCATGCTAAAGGTTACCCAACTAAGTATTAACTGACATGGGGATCATTTTTGCATATCTCATTTTTTCTACGTGTTTCACTTTTCTTCTTTATACTGTAACTGCTCTTCTAATAGCAAACCCTTCATAAAAGTTATTGCATTACATTCTTGATTAAATTATCTTTCCATTGATATATAATTGTATGGTACTACTCCAATTTTTTAAAAAGTGATTTTTATTAGCTAGTTTTAGAAAATAGACTTTTCCCCAAAAGGTTTCCACAATTTTGGCCACTATTATAAGGTGGAGATGGCAGATTGTGTCCTGTCTCAGAGAGTGATGGGTTCAGATTACGCCTAACCTTCCCGGACAGGAATTTTGCATTCTTTGTTCATTTCCTTTTCTTGTTTTCTCTCCTCCTTTCCAACACTGTACAGATAATCTGTTCAAACTTAACAATGAAAAGAGTGACGTAAGGCCATTTTTCACACTTAACAACCGTTGCAGCTTCCCCAGGCTCCCATGGCAACTGACTCGTATTTACGACGGACGCCGTGTCCCGTGATCCCCTTTTATGACCTTCTGACAAGCAAAGTCAATGGGGAAGCCAGATTCACTTAACAACCGTCTTAAGAACGGCAGCGACTCACTTAACAACGGTGACGAGAAAGTGGGACCAAAACCCCACTGAACAAATGTCTCGCTTAGCAACATAAACGTTGAGCTCAATTGTGACGATTAGTTGAGGTCTACCTATACTCTAAATTCAGAAATAAATTTTAAGCACTTCAGTCTGACATTCTACTCTCTAAAGGTCATTTAAAATCGAAAGTATGGTGGTGGAGAGGGGTTTTTTTTTTTTATGAGAATTATGCTTTGTTTAACAAAACCTACCAACTTCAGCAGTTTCAACTCCGTGACGTGGGAAAAGAAGCTGTTGCTTTTAAAAGGATCTTTTCTTGCCCTCCTTCCTTCCTCCTCATTCTTCCTCTTCTCGCACCCACCCCTCCGGGGTCCCCCCCCCTTAAGCCCTTTGCTTAAATCTTAAATTCCTTTTTTTCCCCCACATTAAAGGCGAGGCAATAATAATTAGATTTTTTTTTTCTCCAGTGAGCAAGTTAGCTTTGTGCAGGCTAAGCTTTTGTTTTGAATTTGGATTTGTCAAACAATAGGAACATATATATATATATATATATATATAAAAAGAAAGCAAAGTTGATGTGTGGGTATTTCGTGTTTTGTTTACTTCTTTGCAGAACACACAGGGAAGGGAAACAGCTCTTGGCTGGGTGTAAAATGCCAGTAGAAACATCCTGCAGTGAGCTCATGCTTTGTCTGCAAACTGCCAAAATAGAAAAAAACTGTGACAAGCCAAGATTTTTTACAGAAAAATATAAAGCAGGAACGTTGGGGTGTAGGGCTTCAGAGGCAGGCTGTTAATAAGGCCTTCGAGGTTTAAAAAAAAACAAAACACAAAACTTGAAATGCAAGTTGGTAGATTTCTTTCCTGTTTTTGCCCAGGAGCTGGTTTTTATCTTTGTGAGCAAAACCCAAAAGGTTAGGATAGGTTGCAAACTATTTAAAGCTGCAGGTTTTAAACATTTCGTGTTTTTAACCACAGTCTTGTTTTTGTTTTTTGTTTTTAATAATAATAACAATAATACAGAAGAAAAACAGTTCAGTTAGAAACAGATTGAGATAAAAATAACTTGCAAAAAAAAGGGGGGGGTGAAAATTGCATGTCGAAAAGAAAGCTGACCCGGTTAGAAATAAATCAAAGATATACATACATACATACATACATACATACATACATACGTTTTCCTTGTAGTGAACTTTTGCTTGTAAGTGAAAATTTTGTTTGCTCGTACATAAACTTGCCTGTGTTTTCAAAGAGTCTCTTGCACACTTCCATCTTGTGCCCTCACTAAGAGATTTCTTAGTGGTAAGGTAAAAGTATTCGCACATATGTGCTAGTTGTTCCCAACTCTAGGGGGCGCTGCTCATCTCCATTTCAAAGCCAAAGAGCCAGTGCTGTCTGAAGACGTCTCTGTGGTCATGTGGCCGGCATGACTCAACGCCAAAGGCGCACGGAACGCTGTTCCCTTCCCACCAAAGGTGGTCTCTATTTTTCTACTTGCATTTTTTTTAAGTGCTTTCGAACTGCTAGGTTGGCAGAAGCTGGGACAAGTCACGGGAGCTCACCCCATTACGCGGCACTCGGGATTCGAACCGCTGAACTGCCGATCTTTCGATCGACAAGCTCAACATCTTAGCCACTGAGCCAAAGCGTCCCTTTCTTAGTGGTAGCCACCACCTCCCCCCCAAAAAATTAGTAATTTCTTCTCTCAACTCCTAATTAGACTACTGGACAATTTTCAGTTTTGTGAGGTTTTTTTCCCCATTCTGATTCTTACGTAACTGTGTCAACATCAAAAATGTTGGAGTTTTCTCAAGGGGGGGGGAGATGCCCGGAGAAACTGGGAATCAATAATAATCGTGATTATTATTATTTTCTTTTGCAGCTCCCCTCAGTGATCTCTGTTGATTTTGCTGTTTGAAAAACATAAAATGCTTTATGTAAACCCCTTAGCATGCTCATAAAATTACCCCGTTTGGTATATTTATTAAATGTAAACACATAGTTTAACCAGACAGAAAAAATCAGCCATCCTTAGAATCATAAAATAGAGTTATATCTTCTGGCCTTCAGCCGTTCATATTTTTAGAGAGGGGGAAAAAAAAACCTGGAATAGTCAGGGAAAAATAAGATCTGTGTTTTGAAAGTTTGGCTGTTGGGCGTAATGCGTTCAGTCTTAATTTTTCCTGCTTTTGAGATTTCATTCTTAGGTTTCCGAATCTGAAAAACTTTGCGTGGACTGATTGAAATTACTCGTTCAGATGTTCTTGTTAGAAAAAAAAGTGTGATTTTCTGTTGCTGAAACTAAAGAAAACGCTTTCTAAAGCATGCCTTACAAGTCCTTTTATGTGGCATTTGTTTCTAAATAGCTGACAAGCCACAGACGAGTACAAAGCCTTACAATTATTTTTTTTAAAGAATAAACAGAAATGATCAATCTCGCAACACGATCTACCAATCTGTCGATGCAATCGACAGTCACAAATAGGATAAATTATAAAAACGTAGCCGCGTTTCTCGCCACACAAATATTCATTGTGAATGTGGATATCTTATCATCCTGACGGCTTGGAAGAAGTAATTTAATTTAATTTAATTTAATTTAATTTAATTTAATTAATCATATTTCTATGCCGCCCAACTCCCAAGTATGGACCTCGGCTCCCAGAATTCCCCAGCCAGCAGGTTGCTGAGGAATTCTGGGAGTTGAAGTCCAAACGGGCTGATTGGGGAACTCTGGAGGCTTTATCTAGCTATCTTATTTATCCAGAAACCAGCCATCAACCCTCATTGAGCAAGGGTTGAAGTCCACCCGTGTTGACTTGGGGAATTTTGGGGTTGAAGTCCACACATCCAAGTTGCTAAGGCTGAGAAGCCCTGATTGAAATTCAGAGCTTTTTAATCCAATGAATAAAAGGAGCAGATGACAAGCCTAAGGCCGACTTGATCCCTGACGTGAAATGAGGTCCAGTCCGGTTAATGCTTGGATGGCAGGTCATTCCAGGAATCTAGGGCTCTTGGTCAAACCAGGACACTGAGCATCCATCTCCAACCCAGCATTGGTAAATCATTTCCGTGACTCCTATGAGTTATGGATGGACGCAATCATCCAGACTCCAGTCTCTCTTGAACTGACAAGATTTCTTAAATTTGTCACATCTTGACTTAAGTCAGGGGTCTGCAACCTAAAATACTCAAAAAGAGCCATTTGGACCTGTTTCCCACCGAAAAGAAAACACTGGGAGACACAAAACCGGGGTGGGCGTGGCCAACTCGATGTCACTCACTTCTACCAGTCACGTGACACACACCCCTAGCCACGCCTACCCAGCCGATCACTAGGGCAGAGAACCAGTTGTTAAAAAACACCGGGAACCACAAAATCCTTTTGACATCTCTCTCTCTTTCCCCTCCCTCCCCCCTCTGTCTCTCTCTGTATCTTTCTATGTCTCTCTCTGTCCCCACTCCTCTCTGTATCTCTCTGTCTCTGCCCTGGCCGCGTCTCCATCCCCCGCCATCGCCCTTACCTTCTCAGGCCAGGCGAGGAGTGATTGAGAGGGGAGGGCGAGGGGTGGGGCCAGCCAGTGGTGGGATCACCTGACAGGGAGCCACAGCAGAGAGCCCAAAGAGCCGCATGCGGCTCCGGAGCCACAGGTTGCTGACTCCTGGTTTAGTTGAGCCTGCGTTCCTCTTATCTCCCACCACCTTTTGAGGAACCATTAATGGTCCTGTTGCTTGAATTCAGCATCTCCAAATTCAGCGTCTCTTCCCCCCTCTTTATCTACAGCCCGCCAACCAATAAAATCAAGGTACAAATCCAGAAAAACAAAACCTGGCACCAGGAAAGGATGAGAAAGAGCTGTAGAAAGCTACCTAGAAAGCTGGAAGCAGCCTTGGGTTTCATAAGTCTCGTCTTGCAGAAAGAACATCTGGCAGGTTGTGAGGTAACTCCTTTGGTGGAGCAGAAACGACCATGTTGATTTTTTTTCCTTCCAAGAAGTTCTCGGGATGCCATTCAAGAAATGCCTCAGGGGAAAAAAGATAACTCTACCTCGTTCCTGGCCAGGTAGTAAGACATGAGCAAGTGTTTTTTTCTCACCTTTTTCGAGCCTGACTTTAAGGTAATTTACCTCTTCCTTAAGGGACGTGGCGGCTCAATGGCTAAGACGCTGAGCTTGTCGATCGGAAGGTCGGCAGTTCAGCGGTTTGAATCCCTAGTGCTGTGTACCAGAGTGAGGTCCCGTGACTTGCCTGCCAACTTAGCAGTTCGAAAGCACTTAAAAAATGCAAGTAGAAAAATTTGGTGGGAAGGAAATAGCACTCTGTGCATCTTTGGCTTTCAACTCCCAGAATTCCCTAGCCCAACATTCCCTAAAATTATATATCAGTGGAAAGATAATTTAATCAAGACTATAATGCAACAACTTTTATGAAGGATTTGCTATTAGAAGAGCAGTTGCAGTATAAAGAAGAAAAGGGAAACACGTAGAAAAAAACGAGATATGCAAAAATTATCACCATGTCAGTTAATACTCCGATGGGTAATTTAGCCTTACAATGTCTTCCCATGGAGTGAACCAAGTCTTTTAGTTCCACAGCTGTTATCATGTTGAAACCAAGATTGAAGGATGCCTTCTATTAACTGGGTTTTATTGCCGGGTCTCTTCTGACTAACCAGTTTCTTTCGTCGGCTCCATCGATTTTCAATTGGGTGAAGGTCTGGGCAATTCCCAGGCCATCCCAGGAGTGGGATAGGGTTATCTTGAAACTCCAAAAAAAAAAAAATTGGTGTTATTAGCCATCAAACCTCAAAAATACACTTTCCCAAAAAGGTTTCCACAATTTTGGCCACTACAGTAAAGTCTCCAAGGTTGAAAAACACTGTTAGCCTATGAAGAAAACACTCAGATCTGCGTAAAATCTTAGTAGCCGCTGTCGCCATTCTGCTCTCCAAACAACAGGGTGTGTGTTGCGTTGAAGGCAATGCAGCCACAATGGGTCAGAGATGCAGTGGTGGGTTCCGCCCGGTTCTGCCGAACCGGTAGCGGTGACGATATGACGTCACCGAACCGGTTCTGTGCCCTCCGCCCCCCCACCCCCCACCCCATGTTATTCTTACCTTTTATTTGGCCCCACCCCCAATCTATTGTTGCCTCCTGAGTCCCAGCTGATGGGCTATAAGGAAAAACTGTTTAAACTCTTGCCATGGGGCTTCAAAGGGCCGCCCTACAGCTGATCAGTGGTAAAAGGCAGTTTGGTGGTAGACCGGTGCCTCCAAAAATATATGAGTAGATCGGTGCCTGCAAAAATACATGAGTAGACCAGTGCCTGCAAAAATAAATAGGTAGACCAGTGCCTGCAAAAATATATGAGTAGACCGGTGCCTGCAAAAATACATGAGTAGACCAATGCCTGCAAAAATAAATGGGTAGACCAGTGCCTGCAAAAATACATGGGTAGACCGATGCCTGCAAAAATACATGAGTAGACCGGTGCCTGCAAAAATAAATGGGTAGATCGGTACAGCTCTGCAAGCAGTTAAAAGCCAGGTAGACCAGTACCTCTGCTCAATCCTAAAGAATTGTCACATGACCATCAAGCCACGCCCACAAAATAAGCCACACCCACAGAACCGGTAGTAAAAAAATTTAGAACCCACCCCTGCAGAGATGCCATCCTGAGCATCCTGGCTCTAACAGCGCGGAAGGCTTCAGACGGTCTATCCAAGGAAATCTTTTCCGGGTGTGGCTTTTTGTATCTGCTCCACACATTTTGAGGTTCTGGGGCAACATTTTTGAAGCTCTAATGAAAGGCGTGCCACCAAACTGACCAAGCCTGTTCCTTACACAACATGTCACTTTCAAAAAATACACACACAGAGACACACACACACTCACACACACACACACACACACACACACATATATATATATATATATATGTAGGTCTTTGGTTATTCGGGTTTTCTCCCACGTAAAATTGGAAGTGTCTTGGCGACGTTTCGACGAAGTCTCATTCGTCATCTTCAGGCTGGTGTTCTCGGCTTCGTGCTTCCAGGAGTTGCTAGACAACACAAACGTTGCACGTCTTCAGGACAAAGGTTGTAGAAACTGTGACTCCAGCAACGCTCAGCTCTTTGCAAATCTACTTGCAACAGTTCGTTTAGTGACGGTTGATGGTTGACCTTGCTTGCTTTTTTTTTTTTTTAATTTGATTTATATGCCGCCCTTCTCCGGAGTCTCAGGGCGGCTTACAATGTGCTAAGCAATAGCCTTCATACTTTTGTATATTTATATACAAAGTCAGCTTATTGCCCCCACAAACTGAGTCTTCAATTTACCTACCTTAGAAAGGATGGAAGGCTGAGTCAACCTTGAGCCTGGTGAGATTCGAACCTGCAATAATTGCAGGCAGCTGGTGTTAATAACAGGGTGCTTTAGACCACTGTACTATCCAAGGCTCTTTTTAATCCTCCTACAACGATGATGGCTAACCTTTTTGCCATCGCGTGCTGGAAGCGTGGGGGGAGAGGAAGGGTGTTGCACGCGTGCATGCCCGCACCCATAATTTTATTCGGCCTGCCCACGCGCATGCGCGCGCAACCCCCGCCACCACCACTGGCACGTGATGATCCAGTAGGCCCGTTTTTCTTTCTCCCCAGGCTCCAGAGCTTTTCTAATCTCACCGGAAGTTGGCAGATGGCCATTTCCAAACTCCGGGGGAGGTGGGGAAGGCCCTTTTTGCCCTCCCCAGGCTCCTAGAAAGGCTCTGGAGCCTGGGGAGAGAGAAAAATGGGCCTTGCCCACCAACCCCCAAGACCCTCTGGAGGCAGGAAGCAACCTGTTTCCCTACTTCTGGTGGGCCCAGAAGGCCTGAAAATCAGCTGGCGCACGCCGGAGCTGAGCTCACGTGCCCACCAATATGGCTACACGTGCCAACTGTGGCACGCGTGCCATAGGTTCGCCATCACGGTCCTACAACATGTTTTCCTGAAAGAGCCAGAAGCTTAAGCAGCCATTTACTTATTCCATTTTTCCCCCTATGTTGTTCTTTGGCAATGTTGTGTTTTCTTCTAGATTTGCAGCTGTTGAGTGCCCTCTTGTGGCCCTTATCCCTGGTAATACTCTTTTTTATCAGCAAGAAATTGAAAGATACAAAGACTGTAACTTGACAACATTTGGCTGCTTCTCCTAAATGTAAGCTTGCATCTTCTAAGCCAGAGCGTGTCTCAACCTTGGCAACTTTGGCAACTTTAAGACTTGTGGAGCGTGTCTCAACCTTGGCAACTTTAAGACTTGTGGATTTTCATCTTTGCAACCCAAGGATGTCCAGCCTTGGCAACTTTAAGATTTGTGGACTTCAACTCCCAGAATTCCCCAGCCAGTCCACAAATCCAGCCAAGGTTGGACATCCCGTGGCTATAAAGATGAACATCCACAAGTCTTAAAAGTTGGGACACCTGTATGCTATGTTTTGGATGGTTGGTTTGCGTCCAACCTAGCTTGTTGGGTTGACACAACGCCACAAACAGTAGTTTGTAAAGCCAACCTAAGCCAAACCTTAAGAAGCCTACATTATGGGATAATGCAACAGGTGAACCCACTCGGTTGGAGATCCGTTGTGAACCAACAAACTGTTTTTGACCTATCTGAAAAGATCTACTCAGTTGAACTCAGTTAAACATTGTCCTGTTACGCCCCAGCCTCGGTTGAATCATTAACTTCTGGCGAACAATAAAGATAATCATCAACAGATCTAAACTCCGCTACAAATTTGTAAGGTTAATTATGCAACGGTGAGAGTTTAAGGTTTTGAAAATCCCATCGATCACAATTTATTACGGGCCAACCCTGAGGAAGAATAACTGAGCTCCTGCATTGATCAAAAACCATTGTGTGAAGCCAAACCGTGGTAGTATGTTCAACAAACTGGGATTAAGCAAGCCATGGTTTAGGACACAAACAAGCAATACTGTACTGATATAATCTTAGAGGTGGTTTCCCCTCCAGGCCAGTTTTGGCAGCTAATAGATATATTTGGCTTTTAATAATAAGTAAGCAGTTACATTTGGATCCAAAATCACATGAAAAAATTGACATGGTGGTATCATAAAGCAAATTTGAAGAATGCAAGGAAGATAAACGTGTGAACACTTGACTCAAACAGGGTGTATTACTTAAAAATCGGTTGATTTAGGATGATGGCTTGAATGAGAAATGGTCTTGGGAATGCGATGTAGCTTTTAACATCACATGTACGTTTGCCGGTGCTTTTTATTTTAACGTTGACTTTAATCCCCGACAATATATTTTTTTCTTCCTTCTTTTCCCACGATTGCCGTTTTTTCCTCGGTTGACGTTGGCTGTCCTTTGTGTCCCGCTATTAAAATTATTTTTTTTAAAAAAAATAAATTAAAAGGTGTGATTTCCCCAGTGTGTTCTCAGAAGGGACCATTGAGTTGTAATGTTTATTATGAAAACACAAAATCTACCTTTGTGAAGTAGGGTCCTCTGTTTACCGTCAACAATGAGTTAAAGATCAACCCCAAGCAAAATCATATGTTGTTTCTGTTAACCTCTTAGCCAACTCTTTGGAAATGAGCCTCCAGTGTACTGGTAAAAGGCAAAATGTAATTTTTCTGGTGCCCCCAAAACAAAACAGCCTTTTTGATGGAGCAGAGGTTGGCAGATTACTTTAATGTAACTGAGATGCAGCTTTCAGAAATGGGTCAAGAAACAGCAAAAAAAAAACAACTAGCAAATCTTGGAATGGAATGGGAGTTGGAAGGGACCTTGGAGGTCTTCTAGTCCAACCCCATGCTCAGGCAGGAAACCCTATACTATTTCAGACAAATGGTTATCCAATCTCTTCTTTAAAACTTCCAGTGATGGAGAATTCACAACTTCTGGAGGCAAGTTGTTCCACCGGTTAATTGTTCTCACTGTCAGGAAATGTCTCCTTAGTTCTAGGTTCCTTCTCTCCTTGATTAGTTTCCATCCGTTGCATCCATTTCAGTGGTGGGTTGCTACTGGTTCGCCCAGGTTCGGGCAAACCGGTTGCGGCGGCAGGAGGCTCCACCTACACACACACACACGGACATCTCTGCGCGTGCACAGAAGATTCTGCGCATGTGCAGAAGCGTCGCACGCACGCCCACAAGCGAATTGGTAGCGAACGAAATTGAAACCCACTACTGATCCATTTCCATCCATTAGAAATGGGCAAACTCCATCGATCCAGAAAAGGAACATTCTAGAACCGTGATGGTGAACCTGTGGCACATGGGCCACAGGTGGCACGCCGAGCCATCTCTCCAGGCACGCGAGTCGTTGCCCTAGGTCAGCTTCACCGCGCATCTGTGCACGCCGGCCAGCTGAGGCCTCCCGGAAGTCCGGAAATGAGTTGTTGTTTCCAGCCTACAAAGGGCCTCCGGAGAGCCAGAGGAGACCGTTTTCGCTCTCCTGGAGGCTCCAGGAAGGCCTCCGGAGCCTGGGGAGGACGAAAAACAGACCTACCGGAAGTCCAGAAACAGGCCATTTCTGGCCTCTGGAGGCTTCAGGGAGGCCTGCTAGGCCCAAAATGGAGTCCAGGGGATCGCACGCAGATGTGCAGGGGGCCGGGGCATGTGGGGGGGCATCACATTATGGATGTGGGCGCATGCGCAATAGCACGCGCGAGCCTTCGGCACCCAAGGAAAAAAATGTTAGCCATCATTGTTCTAGAACCTTGTGCAGAAGGAAAAAAGGAATAATCTACCATTTCCTTTCAGATTTGAAGCGGTATCTAGAAGCTTGCCTTCAAAACTGGAAACTCTTTAATGTTAAGGATAAAAACAGCCTTGTTTTTAGGAGCTGGGTCAACCAATGTTTTCTCCCTGCACCCACGTCAGTCTGAAATTCTTCGAAATCCTCTCATAAATGGGAAGGAAATCAAATGAGGAGGCTTCTTCTTAGGCTTCTGATGTTAAATTTGAAGGAAGTGGACCGGAGGTCAAATCATTACAAAGGTCTTAAGCTTTCAGCAGGTTCATCTTAGTTTCTCTTTCGGGTTGAATTTGTTGTTCCACCTAACGAAATCACGTGACAGTAATTCAGTATAAAAACAGAAGACCTCGCTAGAAGTAATCTAGTTGAGTAAACTTCTGCAGAACCGCAGGTTCCTTATCTGCGGTTTTGTCAACGTACCTTGCGGTTTTAATCTTGTTTTGGACGGAGATGTGTGTGTGTTAACCGTCTTTTGAGAGCCCTTCAGCAGAAAAGCCGGTTAACAATGTTTAGGTGAAATTCTTAAAAGTTGCTCTTGTCTGCTTTTTTTTTTTTGCGGGATCCCAAAAGAAATCCTACTTCTTCTCACTCGGGTGATAGGTTTGGCTGCTGGGTTGATTGTTTAAATGTTTGTTTTATTTATTTTTGACTGTTTTTAGCTTGTGAGGGAGTTTTTAGCTGTCGGGCTCTGCTGGCCAAAGTCCCAGGTTTGTGAGATGTTATTGTTGTTAGTTGCGAAGTCGTGTCCGACCCATCGCGACCCACATGGACAATGTTTCTCCAGGCCTTCCTGTCCTCTACCACCCTCTGGAGTCCATTTAAGCTCACGCCGACTGCTTCAGGGACTCCATCCAGCCACCTCGTTCTGGAGGTGACATAGATACAGAGAGAGAGAGAGAGAGAGATACAGAGAGGTGGTGGGAGAGAAAGAGAGAAAAGGGTTTTGTGGTTCCCGATGTTTTGTTTTTTTTCTGTGGGAAACGGGTCCAAATGGCTCTTTGAGTGTTTAAGTTTGCAGACCCCTGGGCAAGACATAGGAGAACCTGGGGTGGAGTCAAAAGAAGAATCAGCTTAGAATCCTTACGTAGCCACAAAGGAACCAAGTCCAACCTCCCCTGAATTCCACTGACTTATGATTTAACTCCAAGCAGATACTAACCCTTCGCTGAAAAAAAATTCCTGTGTATAGACATGATTAGCACTAAATCACCTTAATTGGACCTTCGTGTGTGGACCTGATCTTTCCCACCCAACATTAGCAGACTTAACAACGAGAATGGTGCAGTGGCCTAAAGTTCTCGCCCTCACAATCAGGAGGCTATGAGTTCTATCCTAGCTACAATAGAGGCCGATATTTCTCTCACTGGGCACAATGAGAATATATCTGCCGAACAAAACTCCGCATTGGCGTCAGGAAGGGCATCCGGCCAGTAAACACTCTGCTAGTTCTATTCAGTTGCCCAGACTCCACCCCGCAAGGAATTATGAGGCCGTTAAATGAAGATGATGATTAGCAGTTGTTAACAACCCTAACAACTCTCTCTTTCCTCCCTGCAGTGTCCCTAATTCCTGCCCGGCTAGTCCTCGAGGTGCTGGTTCCTCAGGTTATCGCTTTACCCACAACGTTACCTCTGACCTCCAACTGGCTGCCGAATACGCAGCGAAAGCTACTTTGGAGCAACAGACGGACGCCTCCGGTGGAGACAGCCCAAAGGTTGGATGACCCTTTTCCCCTCTATCAATTGTGCAAAAGCTCGATCCGTGGTCGGGAGTGTAAGGGGTATAGATAACCAAGGCAGAGAGGTGACCAACTTGAGACTGTGGGTTGGTGGAATCTGGTCATCTTCTCCTTCTTCTTGTTCCTCAGTAGGAGCTGTAGAAAAGATGAGGGAAGGAGGGCGAGAGGACCAGCTATCCTATCTTCTGCTATCTCACCTTGTCCTCTACTACAGCAGTGGCCAAAATTGTGCAAAAACCTTTTGGGAAAAGTGTATTTTCTAAAGCTGACTAATAACACCACTTTATATTGGAGTTGTGCCATAAAATTATATATCAATGGAAAGATAATTTAATCAAGAATGTAATGCCATCACTTTGATGAAGGATTTGCTATTAGAATAGCAGTGGCAGTATAAAGAAGGAAAGTGAAACACGTAGAAAAAAGGAGATATAAAAAAAACGATCGCTATAGAAAAAACGAGATCTGCAAAAATTATCACCATGTCAGTTAATACTTAGTTGGGTAACGTTTAGCATGAATGATGGCCTTACAACGTCTTCCCATGGAGTGAACCAAGTCTTTGAGTTCTGCAGCTGTTATCATGTGAAACCAAGATTAAATGATGACTTCTGTTAACCGGGTTTTATTGCTGGGTGGCTTCTGACTAACAAGTTTCTTTAGTCAGCTCCATAGATTTTCAATTGGGTTAAGGTCTGAGCCAGTGGTGGGTTTCAAAAAATTTTTACTACCGGTTCTGTGGGTGTGGCATAGTGGGCGTGGCATGGCTTGGTGGGCGTGGCAGGGGAAGGATACTGTAAAATCTCCATTCCCTCCCCAATCCAGGAGAAGGTTACTGCAAAATCCCCATTTCCTCCCGATCAGCTGGGACTCGGGAGGCAGAGAATAGATGGGGGGGGGGGACCAGTCAGAATTTTTACTACCGGTTCTCCGAACAACTCAAAATTTCCACTACCGGTTCTCCAGAATTGGTCAGAACCTGCTGGAACCCCTGGTCTGGGCTATTCCCAGGCCATTCAAGCAGTGGAGTAGGAGTGGAGTAGCAGTGGAGTTATCTTGAAACTCCAAAAGAACAAAGAAAAAAAGTGGTGTTATTAGCCATCAAACCTCAAAAATACACTTTTCCCAAAAGGTTTCCACAATTTTGGCCGCTGCTGTAACTATGCCCAAGTTGACCATCGCCTTGGCCAACAAGAGCAGAGTTCCCATCACCCAATGCCTCTTCATCCTGGTCAAAGGGAGAAGGAGGAACTTCAAGGAGTTGAGACCCACAGTTGTGGCAGAAAACAACCTTCTTCCCTTTCTCCAAACCATTCTCAATTGCGCCATCCTGACTCCAAAATCATTTGGGGTTCCAACGGTTGAACTTCCTGGCATTGTCAAGGCGTTTAAACCAGCCTTCTCCAACCTGCCCCCCCCCCTTCGCACGTTTCCAGACCGGTGTGGCGAAGCCTCAAAGCCCCGTCAGATTTGAGCTCCGAAACGCTTTCTCTTAACATCCGGAGCTGGCCTCACTCTTGACAGCCTCGTGAGAAATAAATTTCAAGGCAAGATTTCTCGAGCAGTCTGTAGCGGCGCGCGGATCAATAATCTATTTCGTCTGGTATGACACGGTGCTCCGGGGCTTAGCTAGCAACTCCAAAAGTCCACCCAGATTTTGCAAAAAAAAAAAAAAAAAAGGTCTTTGCAAAACACAGTAGCAGTAATGGAGGTTAATGGCAGGCTTTTTAACCATCCTTTGGCTATTTGGACGCGCGTTTGAGGCTAAGAATCTCAAGGGGGTTTTTGCAGATCGAAAAAGCGGACGCTTTTCTCAGAAAAATGGGTCTTTCGTTTCATTTTATTTTACTCTCCAAAGCACCTTGAGGGCAGGACAAGAAGCAATTGGGGGGGGGGGGGACTAATCAAGGAAAGGAGCTACCTAGAACTAAGGAGGAATTTCCTGACAGTGAGAACAATTCATCAAGGGAACAAATCTGAAAGTTGTGAATGCTCCAACACTGGAAGTTTTTTAAAGAAGAGATTGGATAACCATTTGTCTGAAGTGGTCTAGGGCAGTGATGGCTAACCTTTTTGCCATCACGTGCCAGGAAGGGGTGGGGCGGGGGGGTGTCACGTGCGTGTGTGCCCACACTCATAATTCTATGCGCCTCGTGTATGCGTGTGCAACACACACACCCCAATGACCCAGTAGGCCCATTTTTCTCTCTCACCTGGCTCCAGAGCCTTCCTAGGAGTCTGGGGAGGACGAAAACAGCCTTCCCCACCCTCCGGAGGCTGAAAACGGCCCGTTTGCCAACTTCCTGTCCTACCTACCCGGAAGTTGGCAAATGGGCCATTTCTGGCCTCTGGAGGGTGGGGAAGGCCATTTTCGCCCTCCCTAGACTCCTAGAAAGGCTCTGAGGCTGGGGATAGCAAAAAACGGGCTTTCCCCACCACCCACCAAGGCCTTCCGGAGGCAGGAAACAGCCTGTTTCCCTACTTCTGGTGGGACCAGAAGACCGCGCCGGAGCTGAGCTCGCGTGGCCACTGATATAGCTACGCTTGCCACCTATGGCACACGTGCCATAGGTTCGCCATCACGGGTCTAGGGTTTCCTGCCTGAGCAGGGGGTTGGACTACATGACCTCCAAGATCCCTTCCAACTCTGTTACTATTACCTCCAAGGTCCCTTCCAACTCTGTTATTCTAAGTTCTAAATCCTCAGTCCGTCCTTTACCTTGAAAAACATCTGTTTAGTGGCCTCTGAGCTTGTTAGACAAGCTCAGTCCTAAATTATTAATGTTCCGCGAAGCTGCTAAAAAGCTCCCTTGGCGTCTTTCTCGTCCACAGGATGAGTCCAAGCCACCGTATTCCTACGCCCAGCTCATTGTTCAAGCTATCTCGTCAGCTCAGGACAAGCAACTAACACTAAGTGGCATCTATGCTCACATTACGAAGCATTATCCGTATTACAGGACAGCAGATAAAGGTTGGCAGGTAAGATTTTTTGGTTTTTTTTTCCTTTTTCTTTTGAAGACTTTTCGCTTCTCCTCCCAGAAGCTTCTTCAATTCTGACAGGACAATAGGGAATGGAAGGATTTATACTCCTTGCAGACAAAGCTGGTCCTTTGCATCTTTTTAGAGGGTCGTTGAAGCACTTGGAGGTTTATCTGTGTCCTCAGGGACACCTGAGTAGTGCAAATGGTTCCTGTAGTCTGCAGTTTGTTTGTTTTTTCTGGAAATCCATTCCTACTCCCACACCGTTCAAAGGGTCTTCATCCCAAACTGTATAGCTAAAAGTCTGTAGAGTAGCCTGCAGTACTGCACTCTAACCACTGCGCCACCCCAGCTAAATCTTGGCTAACCCGTTTTCCTCCCGCAGAATTCCATTCGGCACAACCTGTCCTTGAACCGATACTTCATTAAAGTCCCCCGTTCTCAAGAAGAGCCGGGAAAAGGCTCTTTTTGGCGGATAGACCCTCCCTCGGAAGGCAAGCTAGTGGAGCAGGCATTCCGCAAACGGAGGCAAAGGGGGGTGTCCTGCTTCCGAACCCCGTTTGGACCTCTTTCTTCCCGGTAAGTTCAACGTAACAGCCAAAAACGATGCTCACCACTGCCTAACTCTAGAAAAATTGGCCAAGAGGATGATTTTTAAAAAAAAAAAAGTTTTAAAAAAGTTAAAAATAGAAACTTAGACCGAACAATAGAAACAATCATTAGTTCCAGTTTTCTGTCTGAAGCCAAATTTGGGGGGCAAAGCGCTCCAATATTGGAGGGAAAAGGGAGCTTGCTACGTTTTGCTCAGTTCTGAAAGTGAGGCCAGTACGTTGTAAGATGGGCTGCCGAGGGCCAGCTACCCGGTTTAGTCAAATAAAAGAGATGGGGATGAATAGAGGCAACCCTCGACTTAACGGCCACAATTGAGCCCCGAATCACTAAATGAATTCGTTGTAAGTCGAGGACTTATCTGTACAAGAAATACACTGAATTTGCACAGAGCGCTGGCTTTGATTTCTACTTTTCTCTCTTCTCTTCCAGGAGCGCGCCCCCCTCCCCTACTCACCCCGGCCTGCTTTCTCCCCACACGAGTGGCCTCCAGACTCCAGAGTGTGTGTCGAGGGAAGGCTCCCCAATTCCTCATGACCACGACTTTGGATCCAAGCTTGCTTCTGTCCCCGAGTATCGATATTCACAAAGTGCTCCTGGTAAGCGCTGCCAGCACTTAAACCCAAGGGTGGGCTTCAAAAATCTTAGCGAGGGGTTGTTGGGTGGGCGTGGCCATGGTGGGCGTGGCCTAGGCCTCCTGTACCACGGTGGGAGGGCATTTTTACCCTCCCGGGACTCTGGAGGCTTTCTCCGAGTGTTTGGGAGGACAAAAACAACCTCCCCAGACTCTGGAGGCCGGAAACAGGGCTGTTTCCGGCCTTCCCAAACTTCCGGTAGGCCCGTTTTTCGCCCTCCCTGAGCCTCCACGCGCGCCCTGCACTTACCTCCATCCAAAACGGGGATGCAGTGTGGGGACTCCTGGGAGGGGCGGGGCCAGCCAGGAGCGGGATTTGGGGATTCTCCGAACTGCACAGAATCTTAGCTAGAGGTTCTCCCGAACCCCCAGCAGCTCACCCGTGCTCTAAATAGAAATGATCCTTGGCTACATTTGTTGAGAAAAGTATAGTTTTATTCACAGGTGTCAAGTGTGTTGCGATCATGCATAGCCAGAACTGAGAATCGCACGCCGAAAGTTAAGGGAGGAAACCGTTACTCAACTTTTTCCTCCCTTAACTGCCTTACATCACAGAACACACACACACACACAAAATGACCAATCAGGATCAAGCAGTATATTTTCAGAACAGTAGATTGGTATGCAGCTGCCTTCTTTTCCCAGCTGATCTTGAAGCAGCATCTCAGGAAGATACAGCAGTTACTTTCGCTTTCCCCACAAGCATTCCCCTCCCATACACTTTCCCCAGAGTTCATAGCAGTCTGTCATCACATAGTAGGGAAGTGTACAAACGAACGTAAAGTGGCAGCTGGCAGTCTCCGGTGGAGCGGTGGGCTCTATCCAAAGTTTCTGCCGCCCTGTTAGATTCCTGGATGTGGGCTCAAGATAGCAAACAAACGTTAGGAATATCTCGTGAAAATTACCCCCAAAGAGTATCATGAGCAAGGAATAAAGTCCTGGCTTTTTCACATGGACAACGTTGAGAATTGTCAAGTTTGGAGAAACTGGTTCTTGGTTTTTAGCGGAGTGTTGTTCTCGAAATTTGTTTAGGTTTATCCGGGAATGCTGGATTCGAATCTGCTGTTCTAGCCAATGATGGGTCTCTTCTCTTCCTCTTCCTCTTCTCCTTTCTCTTCTCCTTCCTTGTTCCGTCCCTTTGATCCTTCCTTTTCCCTCTTCCTCTCCCTTTCTTCCTCCCTCCCTCCATCCCTTCCTCCTTCCCTTCCTTCCTTTTCCCTCTTCCTCTCCCTTTC
>WNWU01000025.1:91184-113026 GCA_012654045.1 Ptyas mucosa
CTTCCTCCTTCCCTTCCTTCCTTTTCCCTCTTCCTCTCCCTTTCTTCTTCCCTCCCTCCTTCTTCCTCTTCTCTTTCCTTGTTCCATCCCTTTGATCCTTCTTTCCTCCCTCCTTCCCTTCCCTTCCTTTCTTCCTCCCTCCCTCCTTCCCTTCCTTCCTTCCTCCTTCCCTCCCTCCCCCTCGGTCTCTTTCTCAGGATCCCCCGTAAGTGCCCAGCCGGTGATCATGGCAGTTCCTCCCAGGCCTTCTGCGCTGGTGGCCAAGCCAGTCGCTTACCTGCCCGCCTCCATCATGACCTCTCAGCAGCCTTCGGGACACGCGGTTCACGTGGTTCAGCAAGCCCCGACTGTTACAATGGTCCGAGTGGTGACGACTTCGGCAAGCTCAGCAAATGGCTACATCCTGACCAACCAGGGGCCAGCTGGGAGCACCCATGACGCAGCAGGGGCTGTCCTGGACTTGGCTAGTAAGACTCGGGGGATTATCTTCTCTCCCCAGAACGGCCCCAGAATGGCAAAGATCTAGTCTTACCTTAACTATGAAAGCCAGCTGGGTGACTTTGGGCCAATCACCAGGCGGCAGTGAGTTCTAGTCCCGTCTTAGTCATGAAAACCAGCTGACTGACCTAGGGCCAATCACCAGGAGACAGTGAGTTCTAGTCCCGCCTTAGCTATGAAAGCCAGCTGGGTGACCTTGGGCCAATCACCAGGAGACAGTGAGTTCTAGTCCCGCCTTAGTCATGAAAGCCAGCTGGCTGACTTTACGCCAAATACCAGGCAACGGTGAGTTCTAGTCCCGCCTTAGTCATGAAAGCCATCTGGGTGACTTTATGCCAAGTACCAGGCGACAGTGAGTTCTAGTCCGCCTTAGTTTTGAAAGATGACTTTGGGCCAGTCCCTCTCTCTCAACTCAACCGACCTCACAGGGTGGTTGTTGTGGGGAAAATAGGAGAAGGAAGAAGGTGTGTTGGGTATGTTTGCTGCCTTGAGTTAAGTTGTCAAAATAATAAAAGGCAGGATACAAATCAATCAATCAATAGAATCTCTCTTCTCTCCCTGTAGGGTTGGACGAGAAGCCCACCATCGCCTTTGCTGCCATACCGACCGCCAGTCGTGTCATTCAGACAGTGGCCAGCCAAATGGGTCAGGGCATCCCCGGACAGACGGTCACCATCCTGCAGCCGGCCACTCCCATGACCCTCGGACAACACCAGTTACCTGTCCGCACAGTGACCCAAAACGGAAAGCATGCCATTCCCACAAACAGCTTAAGCAGTGGGACTTACGGTATACATAACATTTCTCCTTCGTTCTCCCGGGGTTTGCGTGCTTTTAGAATCTTTCTGCAAAAGCGAGCTTGCTCTGCTTCGTAAAATAAAATGAATTTTGGGGATGGCGGGGTCACCGCACTCACATGACCGAAGGACATCACAAGCAGATATAAATGCAGGTTGCCCAAAATGCAGTCACATGATCGCAGAGACGGGGTAACCGTCTCTGTTGTGGCCCGCCAGCAACCAGCAGAGCTGGCAACAGATTCGGACAGTGAGGAGGTTGGGGAGGAACATGGGCCAGTCCTGGAGTCTGGGGAAGGCTCTGAGGAGGGCTCTGCGTCGGAGGCAGAGAGGGAGCCAGGGCTGTCTGACAGTTATCAGCTGCCTTCGGAGTCAGACATCAGTGAGGCGGACGAACAGCTGGAGCCTGTTCCCAGTGTGCGCATGCGCAGGGTTGCCAGACGAAGGGAACCGCTAAAAAACAAGGGTCGACTTGGGAGTAAGGCCACAGGTAGACGATGAATGGCCCTTCCCAGAGGAAATAAAAGAGGAGCGACAGGGGAGTGGAGTTTGCAGGAGACAATTAGTTCATTCCTGCATTCTTGCCAAGTATTGCGGGTGTCTGAAAGATATCGGCCTGGCCACTCTCCAGGTCGGTTATTGTGAGCGATCTTGAAAGACGGAGGGAGAGGGAAGACTTTGCTGGAGAGGAATTCACTGTCAATTCAATAAACGGGGTTTATCGGGACGAGGACTCGGTTTCGCGCTGCTGGGGAAGCCTAAGTCAGAGCACTTATCAGTCAGAGACGACTGAACGGGGAATCTTTACCTTTCATCCAAACAGACGCCGCGAGTTTTTTTAAAATCCTTTCTCTCTCTCTCTCGTTTTTTCCCCCTCCGACTCCAGCCCTCTCCAACCCCTTGCAAGTACTTGCAGCTCAAGCTAGTTCCTCCACCCCCGTGGTCATCAGCCAGACAAGAGAAGCCGGGGTGAAAGATCCCGATGAGCTTTTGAGAGAACCCGATATCAAACGACCCCGAATCGAAGACGCTAGAGTGGTCGCGGCCTTGCAAACTGGCGTCATCACCTCCACGGCGCCCTCGGGACAATCTGCCGGAGAATGAGGCTGCGGGAAATTCAGAAAGGCATCTGAGGCGCCACAGGAGAAAAATCTCTTTTTTTTCCTCTCTCTTCCCCCCCCCCCCCTCCCCCCACCCCAAGCAGAAATCTTTTTTTTTTTTCTGCAGCTATTAACACCTGTGGTTGTTTGTTTGTTTTTTCCCCTTGTTTTGTTTTTGTTTTTTAAATCAACTTTTGAACATTTGGAAGGACGGGCTAGAGTTTGTCAAGATTGTCGAGGTGCCAAATGAATTGGGCAAAAAATATTTCCATCTTCCTGGACCCAAGGAATGAATTTCCTCCTGTTTTTCACTTCAGAGGTGTCCTCTTTCTTTCTTTCTTTCTTTCTTTCTTTCTTTCTTTCTTTCTTTTTTTTCTTTCTTTCTTTCGAGATTTAAAAAAAAAAAGAGACACAGACCATTTTGATTGTTTGGGATATTTCTCTATCCCTCCTCGCCTTCCTTAATTTTCAACCCTTCCTTGTTTTTTTTTTTTTTCCTTTTACGCATGGTAGTTTATGTGCGAGCGTACTAAAATGGCAGGACGGAGGCACGAACTTCAGGTGGGAACGTCTGACCTCAAAAACAGGTTTATTTTTTCCCCTCCCTACTCTCCGAGGAAGAGAGGTGCGTCCATTTTGTATCTCAGAACTCCAACTTATGAAAAATTATTTGCAAAAAAAAAGAAAAGAAAAAAGAGAAAGAAAGAAAAATTACTTGCAAAGCAATATCGTACTTCGGTAACTGCCACCTAAAACGGCAGATATGTGTTTATATTTCCTTTGTATTACCTACCTGCTGCCCAGTTCACCTTCTGACAATGGGGAGTCACGCCCTTCTCCAAAATCTCGATCCCAGAGCACAGTAAAATTAGTTTATCCCACTTAGATGGCTTCCTAATGAATTCGAAGCCTAAACTTCCCAGAATTCTCAGCCTACTGGACAGATGGCGGGATTCTGGGAATTGCAGTCCCAGCCTACCTCATTGGGAAGGCTGACCTACACAGCACTTGGCTCCACAGGTGCCTTTTGAAGAAAGAGATAAAAGTTTTATTTCAATCATTGTCTGTTGAATGAAAACAGCCAATTGTGATAAAAAAAAAAAAAGGTCCAAAATTTGTGGACCTTTTTAAGAATTGTCACACCTGCAGGCTCGTAAAAGAACCACGTGGGTTCCTTAATTTCATTCCTGTTGATTTTTGACAGAGAAGGAATAGAATTTTTTTAACATTTTTAACCTTTAAGGACAGTTCCCCGGAGCACTCTTGTTATGTTACGGTCCGAGCGTTGGACTTTCGTCTAGAGAGAGAGACCAGGTTTAAAAAGCATGAAACTTCCCTGGGTAAAACCTCGGACCAGCTGTTGTTTTGTTTCAGCCTAAACCTACCTCACAGGGTTGTTGTGAGGACAAAGGGGCGGGGTGAGGAGAGCTATGTATGCCACCTTGAGCTTGGAGGAAAGGCAGAATAAAAAAAAAAAAGAAAAAAAGAACCGTAATAAATCAGTAACCATCAACGTGTCAGGTCACCCAATCCCTTCGTCTCACTTCAAAGCGTAGGATTTTTTGTGGTGTGCGATGAACAAGATAGAAAGATTACCATTTTCCTCTGGTAAGTTTTGCAAGCTGGTAATCCTAGCAGAGATCTCTTTTAACGGCAGGTTTGGGAACCGCCCTGGATAAGGACGGATGCAAAATTGAAGGTGGAATGGAACAGAATCCACTTTCACAGGTGAAACGGAACACGAGTTCAGAGGGCTCCAGTAAGGCAAAATTAAATCAAAAGAGTTGTTAATATTTAAAGAATTGCAGGCTTCCTTCTTTCATCTGACTTCAGCAGCCCTTTGAGACTTTAAAAAAAAAAAGCACCTCCGATGAACGTCATGGAAGAAAAGAAATAACGGAAAAAGGTTTTAATTACTGTGGGTTGCTTCACTTCTCTGCCATTTTCTTGAAGCACTTAAAACTCGCCCGTAAGTTGGTTTGCCTTTTCCCTTTGCAAATAATCATAACCCTGAAGCTGTTTGCCCCCCCAAATTCCTTTTCTCCAGAAGATCAATGGCTTCTGCACCTCCTGTGTGATTTTTTTTCCAAGGGTTAATTAACAGAGTTGGAAGGGACCTTGCAGATCATCTAGTCCAACCCCCCCCCAAAGCAGGAGACCCTACACCATTTCTGACAGATGGCAGTCCAGTCTCTTCTTGAAAGCTTCCAGGGATGGAGCTCCCACAACTTCTGAAGGCAGCTTCTGTTCCATCGGTTGATTGTTCTCACTGTCATGAAATTTCTCCTTAATGGGTAAGAGATCCGTGTCTGGCCATGAAAGACCATACCCAGGTTCACTTTTGGTAAATCAGAAGCTCTTCCAAACAAGCAACCTCTCTTTTGATTTTTTTTTTCCTTATTTCAGGCTGTAAATCACGCCAAGCAAAGATGCAGGAACAAGTCATGTCACAAGTTAAGAGTGTGATGGGGTTTAATTTACAAGTGGACCATTCGCCATTTCTCTCTGATCCTTTGGTTTCTTTCCAGCTGGAATTTGCAGAGGCCCGAATGCCTGTTAAAATGGGGGCAAGGCCTCAGTCTCAGGGTAACGTCCCCTAACTTGACTTTACGTTGATCTTCCTCCCTGCAAACACTTCCTGCTGGTGAAGAGATGAGGAGAAACATCTATGGAGATTCTCCCATCATCCAGGTCATGGTTGTCCCAAAGGTGCTTTTTCCGAAAGAAATAGAATAGAATAACAGAATTGGAAGGGACCTTGGAGGTCTTCTAGTCCAACCCCCTGCTCAGGCAGGAGACCCTATGCCATATCAGACAAATGGTTGTCCAATCTCTTCTTAAAAACCTCCAATGTTGGAGCACCCAGGCAGGCTGTTCTACTGATTAATTGTTCTCCCTTTCAGGAAATTTGTCCTTAGTTCTAAGTTGCTTCTCTCCTTTATTAGTTTCCTCCCATTGCTTCTTGTCCTGCCTTCAGGTGCTTTGGAGGATAGCTTGACTCCCTCTTCTTTGGTTTGGGCTTTCTTGGTTTGTTTTTTCTATGAAAAAGTTTCGCTTCTCACCCAAGAAGCTTCTTCAGTCCAGAAAAAGAAGAACCGAAGAAGCTTCTTGGATGAGAAGCGAAACTTTTTCAAAGAAAAGAGAAACCTAGAAAGTCCGGTTGGCTTTTGGAAAAATGCACCAATGAGAAAGGAAGTCCAAAACAATTTGAGTCCAGCTGTGACAGGAAGCTGTGAGAAAAAGCAGAGGTGCACCCACAGTTTATAGTACAAGCCATAAGATGTGGAGAGGGCACTTGGGTCCTCCATCCATTCCCCCAAAGCTCCATCTCTGATTCAATTTCCCACAAACTGGGGATGTGTTTCCCTGCTACACAGAGCTGGGAAATTAATAATGGTTGTGTGAAGTGTTTGTCTATCGAAAAACCCAATTCCTTCCAACACACACACATCCAAAAAAACTCCACATCTCTGCACATGTCACCCACAAAGTACTAAGCAGGACAGATGCCAGCCATCACAAAGTTGAGAAGATTGATGCTTCACCTTAACACCAACGATGGATAAATCTAGAGAGATGTTTTGCACAGATTTTTGTGCTCAAGATCGTATTGTCTTTCTTCCCTGATCTTGAGAGATCCTGTGTAATTAGTCAATAGATAACAGACCTGCAAATAAACCCTAGTTTCCTTTAAACCAGGGTTTGTTGAATAAGCAGCTCCAGCTGGGTTGGAGATGCTTCTGGCAGGGTCAAGTTCTTTTGTTTTCAAAAGCTCTCGTGAACTGATTTTCATTGTCACTACAAGATCTTATTTCGATAATATTTGTTTACTTACTTTGGCTTTTGAAGCCGGGCAAGAGGCATGTGTGTCTGTATGTACTGGTGCCATTTTGGCTTTTCTTCGAACAGTCGAATCTTTAGGATCAACTCCAGACCTGACAACATTTGGAAACCCATTTTAACGCAGATATTTGGAAATGGAATCTCTGCATAGAAGGGAGCTATTTTCTGAGAGTGAATATTTTTCTCCAAATGTCGACGGCAAGGTTCTTCTGTACCTTAGTATATATTTTGTTCGTTGTTCCACCTTCACATAAATCAAAGAAAGGGTAATTTTCTGGCCTTTTCTCATGCCTGCATTTTAACATTTTAATTTACAGGTCGTTTATCACTGTTTAATATGTTTGCGGACTCCTGCCGTGGAGGTGATAACCCAGTTTTCATTTTTAATTGCCAAATGCCCTGGGTCGGAGTTCTTGAATTAATGACACAGTCAATTTCAACCAAAATGTAAATTGTCTCTTGCTCTGATGCTCAAAAGAATAATGTGTTTGTGTAACGGAATATTTACCCAGGCTGAATTTCTGTCATCTTAAAAAGGATAGCAAAAGGATTGACCCAGAAACAGAATTGGCGCTTCCCAACTTGCTTGTTCAAGCATTTTTCTCCCCCTCTTGATTTCCATATCAAAAACACGACGTTTTAATAACGTTGGGGCAGAAAACTGACAGGTGACGACTTGCTGACCTGAATTTGCATTGAGTTGGCAAAACAAACTTTTGAATTTATCGCAAGTGAGAGCCAAGTTGCGTCGAATTTAATTCGCCTTTCTGGCGTCTTGAGCTGACAAAACTAAGCATTGCTGCGATCTCTATGGTAGAAGTTGTAGCAGAGTACAGATAGTCCTTCTTACGACCACAATGGAGCCCCAAATTTCTTGTTAAGTGAGACCGTTGCTAAAGTGAGCTTTGCCCCATTTTACGACCGACCTTTGCCACCATTGTTAAGTGAGCCAATGCAGTTGTTTAGGTCATAAATTGTTGAGTGAATCTGGCTTCCCTGGCTTGCCGCAAAAGGGGATCATGTGACCCCGGGACACTGCAATTGTCATAAATGTGAGTCATTTGCCCAGCGTTTGAATTTTGATCACCTGCGCACTTATGCAATGGTCATAAGTGTGAAAAACGGCCAAAAGTCACGGTTTTTTCAGTGCCGTTGTAACTTTGAACGGTCACTAAAATTAACTGTTGTACGCCGAGGACTACCTTTAACATTAATTACAAAAGATTTACACACAGGTAAAAATGAATTAGTGGGCATGGAAAAACGGGCGGGATTTGATGGGCGTTAGCTAGTTCCATTATATGAGTTCTTATTAATTGTTCCACTGGCTGGGTGGTTAAATTATTGACTGAATTGGGATATTTGCACAAAGTGTTTGGATAATTCGCTTGACTTGAACCAAGCATGTGAACGTCATCATAGTTTACAAAACCAGCGTGCTCTTATTTTTGTATGGCACATCGTATTTGTCCTTTTTAAAAATGTTCTGTTGGCGTATCTGCGTTTCAAGACGTAGGTGGGCATCCAGACAAAAGCCAAATTTGATTTAACTGACCTTGAAATGTAACTAAAATTAACTTCAATTAAATACAGTTAATGTCATTGCCGCCCACTGTGTTAAGAATTTCCTTCTTTCATGCCAAGAGGGATAAACCGGGAATAAGCAGTGGTGTTCCCCAAGACTTGGGGGGGAGGACAGAGGCAGTTTTAGGAGGCCGATTTCTGCATGTCTGGTTTGTACTAACTACATTGTGTGAATCGGGTGAAATCCAGGTTCTGACAGGTTCTGGAGAACCGGTAGCGGAAATTTTGAGTAGTTTGGAGAACCGGCAAATACCACCTTTGGCTGGCCTCAGAGGGGGGGAGGGAATGGGGATTTTGCAGTGTCCTTCCCCTGCCACGCCCACCAAGCCACGCCCATAGAACCTGTAGTAAAGGAATTTGAATTTCACCACTGGTTAGAACTAATTACAGGAGGGTGTATAAAGCAGATCCTGATCTCGATATCACGGTGGTTGTGATAAAATTCAAAGAAGAGAGCCATGGCTCTCAGCTTGATAGGGGGAAAAGCAATTTAAAAAACATAACAAGAACAGAATTGCCAACTTGGGAAACGAATAAGAAATAATTATTTAAAGGTGAATGCAGTTAGTGGAAAGGAGAACTCTTTAGGGTAGTGTCAGATCCTTCAACCTGCCCATTTTCAGCACAATTGGTGAATAATAATTAAATTTATATGCCACCCGACTTCCACTAACAGCTAAGTTGATCTTCGCCAAGTCAATTTGCAGCAGCCATCTCAGAGAGAGACAATATTTATGCAATTCCATTTACTATGTTGTCGGAACAGGATTCTTTTGAATATATAGAAAGATCTCAAATCATTTTGAAATAGGTTTTTTTTTGAAAAAAGAAAACAGCAGACCAGATTTTTAGACATCCCTCTTCCTAGGCTCTTGATGTACTGTACTGGGAGGAATTTCTGCGTGGTGGTGAGAAAAACCCAGTAGTAAATTGTTCTTGGTGTCAAGTCACTTCCAAAACAGCCCCATCTCTAGAAAGCATGCTTTGCATTTATACTGCCATATAAATTCCTGGAAGAAGGATTGGAAAGAGACACGACCAAAATATTCATTGGGGGGGGGGGGAAATAGCCCAATATATCTCTTGGTAAGAAATATTAGCATTTTTTTTTTAAGGATAAATTTTTCCAGCATTTTTTTCTTAAATTTCAGATGTACAATGCAAAAATACTTCTGGTGATCTTTCATGCTTGGTCAGCGTTCACAAAAGTTAAACCGGTGTCAAGGCTCCCATGATTACAACATCCAGGAAGAGAAGGGAGAGGCAGAACCGATAGACTCCATCTGGCTTGGAGGGAGCCTCTCCTTGAACTGAATTCAGCGGTTCATTTACAGTTAGTCCTTGACTTACGAACACAATGGAGCCCAAAATTTCTGTTGCTAAGTGACTTTAGCCCAGTGGTGAAATCTGAACCGGTTTGCTATTGGTTCACTGGCCGTGCATGCGTGCTGCGTGCCAAGCACGCATTGCACACGTGTGTGCACAGTACACATCTAAAGGAGGCTTGGGAAGGTAAGTAGAACAGTGAAGGGGGGGGGATCAGCTGTGCCATGCGATTTAGCTTTGCTAGAAAGCAGGATTTCCTTCTTGGAGGAGTGTGTGTTTCTGAATATTACATTTCATACTAGCATTATTTATATCTAATGTTAGATGTTATGGTCTAGGCTTTCCTGCCTGAGCAGGGGGTTGGACTAGAAGACCTCCAAGGTCCCTTCCAACTCTGTTGTTCTAAATGTTAGATGCAATATAACTACTGTAACGCTAACCCCACCTCAAGATAGCTCAGGAACTAAGGTAGTGTCTTGGTTGACTTTTCTATTTGATGTTCAAACTGAGAGCACAATTGTTTAAATATAAATAAATAAAAGGAAAAAATACAAAAGATTAAAGCCAAATCAGTGAAAAACTAAAAAGTCAGTTCATATCCAAAAGCAATGAGCTTTTCTACTGTTTTCAGGAACACGGGTGACACTAATTTTAAATGTAGCGTAGAAGAGGCAATAAAATGTTTCGAGCTGGGATGTCATTTGGATTACGAGCCACCCATCAGCCGAATGAACTGTGCGTCGCCCCACAAGAAGCGGTCCTGTTTGAGGCTTGCTGCGTTCAGAAGGTTAATTAAAACCACAGGCTGGATGAGAAAGAAAAATCACATTAGCTGAACAGGGCTAGGCTAAAACCATTGACAAGCTTTAAAAAAGCAGTTTACTGTAAGCACCTGCAGAAGAGGCAATGAGCATCATCTACAGAAAGCAAAATAGTTGGAAGTTAAACTTTAATACTCATTATTTTAGCTAGGTGCGGAATAGAATAACAGAATAACAGAATTGGAAAGGACCTTGGAGGTCTTCTAGTCCAATCCCCTACTCAGGCAGGAAATATACCAGTTAATTATTGTGCATTATTGTTAAATTTCAGATTTCAAACACGTAGCTGGGCTCATTCAATGCAGTAGGATAAAATAATGGCAGATCATTTAGCGGTGAGTGAATTCTGTAAATACAGAGTGTGTTCTCTTTCATACAGTGATTACTTTTGATCTGAAAGTTGCAAGAAGCTATTTACCCATTCGGTGGAGGAAAGCTTTGTTCCTTCCCATTTGATCCTCATCCAGTAACAAAAATAATCTATCTCAGCATCTACTTCTGTCCTACTATCGCAGCACCATTGAGAGTGTCCTGACATACTTGCATGGTATGGGAGCAGCTCTGTAGCGGACAAAAAAGCTCTACAGAGAATCATTAAAACTGCCCAGAATATCATCAGACTCCAGCTACCAGCCCTGGACGACATCTTCCAATCTCGCTGTTTGAGAAAGTTGCATAACATTCTCAGAGATTCTTCCCAATCCTGCTTACAAACTTTTTGGACTGTTGCCTTCCGGCAGAAGATACAGAACAATTCAAACTCGGACCGCACGTTTTTTGAATAGTTTTTATCCCAGAGCTATAATTGCACTCAACAATAAACTAAAGGGCCACCATCAGTGAGCTGTTGGACAGCATTACTTGGTCTGTTGTGTGGATGTTTGGGTGGTTTAGGGGTGGGGAATTGTAGTGGGCGGGAGTGTTTGGGTATTATGTGTGTTGGACCTGGTCTTTGAGTGTTAAGTGAATTTTGCTGTATGGGTATACTGTGTATACACGTACAATGACAATAAAGTTATTATTAAATTGAGATGGGCAAGTTGGTCTTTAAGCGAAAGTGCCACTAAGTGAAACCACAATGGTGTTTATAATCGTAACATGTTTTTATTTGTATTTTCTATGTTGTTTTTTTTATTAACTGTACCCCCTCTCCTCCTGGTGGTCTGACTGTATTAGACATGTGATTGATCACATTTTAATTGATCACGCCCATCTTAAAATGGCTAAGGTTGAGAAACCCTGGCAATAAGACAAAAGATGTCTTAAGCCTCTCTCCATCTGGCGGTCCTTAAACGCATGAGGACTAGAATTCCCAAAACACCCAGATTGCTGGTCCACTTCTCAAAGGCTGCTAGTCTGGAAAGCATTCATTGCAAGAACAGAAGACCTCCAAGGTCCCTTCCAACTATTCTATTCTATTCTACCCTACCCTACCCTACCCTACCCTACCCTACCCTACCCTACCCTAAACTCTTATTCTATTCTATTCATTTCTATGAATATTCTATTCTATTCTATTCTATTCTATTCTATTCTATTCTATTCTATTCTATTCTATTCTATTCTATTCTATTCTAATTCTACTCTACCCTACCCTACCCTACCCTACCCTACCCTACCCTACCCTAAACTCTTAATTCTATTCTATTCATTTCTATGAATATTCTATTCTATTCTATTCTATTCTATTCTATTCTATTCTATTCTATTCTATTCTATTCTATTCTATTCTATTCTATTCTATTCTATTCTATTCTATCCCATCCCTGCTGCATTTAACTCTGCCTCTTCTTGTTCCTTGCCTGCTCCATCCACTTTCATCCCTCCTTTTCTTCCTCTTCCTATGCATCTTGATCAGCTTATTCCAGGCTCCTATCTACCTCCTCCTCCCCGCCCTTTCTCTCTCTCTCTCTCTTCCCCTCTTTCTCTTCTTCCCTTTCTCCCTATTTCTTGGGCAAAGCGGCGCCCAAAACTAAAAACACCCGGAACGTTGCGAGCGGGAACCTCGCGCTCCACCCGGGCGGGTTTTAGGGCAGGACCTCTGCGCGCATGCGCAGAGCCGTCTTTGCCCGGGCTTTGAAAAAATCATCTGGGTATTTTGGGTCGGGCCTTTCTTCTTTCCTCCTCCCGAGTAAACCCGGCTCTGGGGCGGGAGAGAAGGGCGGGATGTCCTCGGCGGGGACGGAAAGCTTGCTGCGGCAGGCCAGGTAGGAGGAAGAAGAGAGAGAGAGAGAGAGAAAGGAGGGAGCTTTGCCTAAACCAGCTTTTCCCATCTGTTTACTGGCATCTAGCCAATCCTAGCTCCATCCTGGCTTGTGCAGGCCGCCCTGGCTGGCTGAGCATTGTCAGGCCGCCGTCCTGGAGCACAGAGGTCCCCACCAGCTTCTGCCCAACGCTTTGACCCAAGGAGCTCTCAGCCTCTTTGCTCTGCGCTGGATCCATGATTCCCTCTCTGAGCTGGGTGGTTTTCATGCAGACGTTTCATGACCCAACTAGGCAACTTCATCCGTGCTAGAAGGGTTTCTGGAGAGGAGGAGGAGGATTATGGGGTCCTTGGTGCTTTCTGAGCTGAGTTGTTTTCTTGCAGACGTTTCATGACCCAACTAGGTGACGTCATCAGTGCTAGAAGGGAGGGGGGTTTGCAGAGAGGAGGAGGAGGAGGAGGAAGAGAAAGAACAACAACTGTGGGGTCCTTGGTGCTTTCTGAGCTGGGTGGTTTTGTTGCAGACGTTTCATGACCCAACTAGGCAACATTATCAGAGGTAGCAGAGAGTGGGGTGTGCAAGGAGGAGGAGGAGGAGGAGGAACAACTGTGGGGTCCTTGGTGCTTTCTGGGCTGGGTTGTTTTGTTGCAGACGTTTCATGACCCAACTAAGCAACATCATCAGTGTTAGAAGGGTTTGTGGAGAAGAGGAGGAATAGGATAAAGGGGTTGATTTCTTGCAGACGTTTTATGGCCCAACTAGGTAACAACATCCGTGCTAGAAGGGTTTCTGGAGAGGAATAGGATGATGGGGTCCTTGGTGCTTTCTGAGCTGGGTTGTTTTGTTGCAGAAGTTTCATGACCCAACTAGGCGACATCATCAGTGCTAGAAAGGAGGGGTCTTGCTAAGAAGAGGAGGAGGAAAGGGAGGAGAAGGGGGAGATGACAGGAGGAGAAGGAAGACTAGGTCTTTGGTGCTCCCTAAATTGGGTTGTTTCCCTGCAGAGGTTTCATGACCCAGCTAGGGAACATCATCAGTGCTAGAAGGGAGTAGAGGGGGAGTTAGGAGGATTATGGGGTCCTTGGTGCCCTCTGAGCTTGCCTATTTTCTTGCAACTACGTAACATCATCAATGTTAGAAGGGAGACAGAGAATAAACCCCACTCCCTTGTAGCACCAATGATGTTCTCTAGTTGGGTCCTGAAACGTCTGCAAGAAAACAAGCAAGCTCAGAAAGCAGCAAGGACAGGGGTGAAATCCAGCTGGTTCTGCCATGTTCTGGAGAACCGGTAGCGGAAATTTTGAATAGTTCGGAGAACTGGCAAATACCACCTCTGGCTGGCCCCAGAGTGGGGTGGGAATGGAGATTTTGCAATATCCTTCCCCCAGGAGTGGGGAGGGAATGGGGATTTTGCAGTATCCTTTCCCTGCCACGCCCACCAAGCCACACCATGCCCACCAAGCCACGTCCACAGAACCGCTAGTAAAAAAAATGAATTTCACCACTGACCAAGGAACTGTCGTTTCAACTCTGAGCTACAAATTTTCTCCTTTATTGTTCTTTGTTCAGTTTCTGGCTTGGCACCCACATCCTAACATAAACTGAGTTTGCCTACCTAGCTAAGCTTGGCAGCAGCCAGCCATGGTCAGCCTCCAAGTTAGGACAGTGGCAAGCTGGCCAGACAGCTTCGGCCAGCAGGAAAATGCCTGTTTTGTGGGGCAAATAGGGTAGTTTAATTTCAAGCTGGAGAAATGGCCCTATGGAGACCACTATTCTGGAAGGACGGGGTGAGATGGGCCTTAGCCTCATCGCAACGAGATGGGCAGCAAACAAATCTAATAAATAAATAAACTAAATTAAAACTGAAGAAAACTAATAAACAAATTATTGATGAATAAATTAACTAAATGGTTGCAAGACGGCCTTTTGATGGCTGGTAGTCATTGGGGGCAGCCATGGATGTTACCCATTGCATCCTCCAATGAGGGAGAACAGTCGTTTTAAAATAATTCCCATTATAATGTTTGTCCCTCTTTTGTTTTTTCTCTGTTTGGCTTCCTGTGCTGGTGCCGGGTTGCTGGGATAACTTCCTGGTTTCTATAGTTACAATATTTGTGCTCGGGGAATGTGTGCGGGTATGCGCACGCATACTTTTGAGTCAACATTGATTGCATGCGACTGCCTGGACAAGTCCCTGCAGTTTTCTTGGCAAGATTTTCAGAAATAATTAGGCTTTTTTTTCCTTCCTAAGAGAAGGTACATCTTGTTCGTAAGTTGAGGACTACCAATAATGGGGTGTTTGACCAAAATTGACTTTGAATTGTATCAAATGCGGCATTTCTTAACTTGTCAATTCCTCTTTCCTCTTAGAGAGATCCAGGATGATGAATTTCAAAAATTCACTTCTCGGATCTCAGGCTTCCTCCAAAATCAAGACTTTGGAAATGAAACGGTTGATTCCTTGCGAAGGCTATTTCTTATTGTCTCAACCACCAAATACAGTCAGAAGTGAGTCAGAAACAGCACCACCTATAAACACGTATTGTACTTTGCGGAATTTATTTTCCTAATCAGATGTGCTGATTGATAAAATCTATTCATTCTTTTTTTAAAAAAAAAATTAAAGGAATTAAGACGGGGACATCTAAAATCAGGATTTT
The DNA here is from genome assembly GCA_012654045.1 of Ptyas mucosa. NCBI lineage: Eukaryota > Metazoa > Chordata > Lepidosauria > Squamata > Colubridae > Ptyas > Ptyas mucosa. The sequence continues at coordinate 106,018 of WNWU01000025.1, forward strand.
GTGATTGAGATCAATGGGGGGGGGGGGCGGGGATTCTAGAAAATAAAATGAAAGTAGTAGCTACATTCAGATATGCATTTTATTCTGGAAGATTTTTTTATGGGGAAACATCAAGTGGATGGCACATTTTTCAGGCCTTTCTGTTCCTTTAAACTTCCTCTTTTTGTTCCTTTCGATGACTTTTCTTGTAGATTGGAGGACAAACTTGTTCAACTTCTGCAAACAACCCTCTACCTACCAAAGTCTCCTAAGCAAATCCAGATACTTTGCAGTGCCATATTGAGAGAGGTATCATTTCCCAATGATTTATCTCTGCCTTGGGATAAGTTCCGGGACACCAGGCTGTTGAGTTTAACTTTCTCCATCGTGCAATCCCAAGTAAGCAAGGATTATTATTATTAGTAGTATCTTTATTCATTAAACATGAAACTCAGTCAACTGAACATTTAAAAATGCATCACAAATACCATTGACTGGTACTAATGGTTGATACGGGCTGTTGTCAGCATCCTAGGTATCAACCAAGTACCTTCTTAAGATGTACGATGTTCCGAGTAGCGCAGTTTTTTGCAGTTCCTCTGGTGTTATTGCAGGAAGCTGCAATTTGCTGATGTATGTTATAAAATTCTTGGACATGGTACCAAGTGCCCAATGAAAGTGGGTATCACAGTTAACATGTTTCATCCATAGCCACGTAGTTTCGAGGGCCAGGTCGTGATATTTCGTGATTTTTTTTCAGTTCTTTTTCTTTGACTCTGGCATCTCCTGGTACAGCGATATCAATAAATTGTACGCTTTGGCCCTCGACAACTGTGATATCTGGCGTGTTGTGTTCCAAATGACGATCCATCTGTATTCGAAAGAATAATTATTAGAATAATTAGAATAATTATAGAATTATTATTATTATTATTTTCCAATTCACTTTTTTTTTTCAAATTGATCCTATCTGAGTGGTCGCTAGGAGTCAAAAACAGCCCATAATCAACTCTGCTCCAGTTGTCCACTAACGCTTTAACGACTTTCAGTCCTGTCGTAGGTAATCAAGCAGTAGCAAAACAGCCAAACAGTAATATTGCATAGTAAAATATGGCTGTTTCCTTTTTTTATTTTTTGAAAAGCTGGTTTTGCAATTGTTTTGTGTTTGACCTCTGCCCCCTCCCCGCTTTTAGATGTTGGACATGATAAACCAGAAAATGTGGAATGAATGTTTTTAATGCTTTCTTTAAGCTCCCCCGTGTGGTGAAAATGGATATTTTTCAAATTCTGGAAATCCACAAAAAAAACCCCCTAAAACAGCTTCTTTTTTTGCATTGGGGTTCTTAATTGGCACGCGAATCCCTAAGATAACCTCTCCAGAATTCAGATAGCGTTCTGGATTGTCCCGATTCAATTCTGCTGTCGGATATCGAATCATTGCTTTACCCAAAGTGCAATCAGAAGACAACTGTTGAAGAAATGGGGCAGCACGTGGTGAAAATCCTGGAAGGCAGGCTGCCTGAAGATCAGAGCGCACGTCCTCTCCTCCCCATGCTGTCGAAAGTCATCGGTTCTGCGCCGCTGAGCCTGAACGAAGGTGAATATATTTGAATTCTAAAATTGTCAGGCAACTTCTCAACTCCCCCATCAGTCTTTCGGCTTTCGTTGAGTGGCTGCTTGCCTGGGACGCTTGGACTAAGAATTGCCTGAATTAAAATAAAACAAAACATTTAAGAGTTGTAAATACCACCTGCAGTCTCTTTAGGAGCTGAGGTGGCGCAGTGGTTAGAGTGCAGTATACTGCAGCTACTTCAGCTGACTGCTAGTTCAGCAGATCAGCGGATCAAATCTCACCGGCTCAAGGTTGACTCAGCCTTCCATCCTTCCGAGTTGGATAAAACGAGGACCCAGATTGTTGGGGGCAATATGCTATTTAGTATACTGTCTTTGGTGTAAGCCGCCCAGAGTCCTCGGAGAGTGGGCGGCATAGAAATATGACTAATAATAAAATAATAATAATAATAGTTGCGTCTTTCTTTTGGGTTCCTAGACCAGATCAACCTGATCAGCAAAAGGATGGTGGATTGGCTGAGGTACGCCAGCCTTCAGCAAGGAGTGACCCCAGCAACAGGTGGCTTTTTCAACCCAAGAGGAAAACAGGTATTCGACCCGCACTCTCAGGGTTCCAAGGAACACCCCCAACAAAATAAAGCTCTGAGGCCTGAGGTTCCTCAAAGTTCCAATTTTATTAGAGATGTCATGTTGGCACATCTGGGAATACCCGAATCTGAAAGCTTCCAGGTTTTCTCCACCTAGCTTAGAGTTCACAGCCCTGCCCCACACCCACAAATTCATCACATTGTCCAATCAACTCTTCACACTCCACCGGATACAATCTTCAGGCAGTCTCCATCAGACGCAGGCAAAAGTCCTTGAATACGGAATGTTGTAATGACTAACTTTCTACCGCTCTCAACAACAAGAGCCTTGGTGGCGCAGCGGACTAAAGTGCTGTTAAGTAGCACTTAGCTGCCAGCTGCCTGCAATTACTGCAAGTTCAAATCTCACCAGGCTCAAGGTTGACTCAGCCTTCCATCCTTCCGAGGTAGGTAAAATGAGGACCCGGATTGTGGGGGCAATAAGCTGACTTTGTATAAAAAAGAACACAGTTTAGGGGGCCCCCGAAAGCCCTACTAAGCAGGTATATACAAAAAGGAGGAAGGCTATTGTTTAACACATTGTAAGCCGCCCTGAGTCTCCGGAGAAGGGCGGCATATAAATCGAATCAATCAATCAGTCAATCCCAACTTCCCCAGCTAAAACATGTGGCAGTTTAGAAGCAAAAAAGAAAATTGCCTTCCAAAACTGACACACGCTTTATGATCTTTTATGACGTGGTGCGGAGACAATAACTTAGTCCTTAACACCAATGAGACCAAGGCGCTTATAGTGGACTACAGAAGGAATAGATCAGACATCCAGCCCTTGCTTATCAATGGAGACCGAATGGAGCAAGCGGCCAGTTTTAAGTTTCTGGGTGTTGTCCTAAAAGAGGACTTAACTTGGGGCGCTCAGATTGCAGCCCTGGTCAAAAGGGCCCAGCAGAGATTCTACTATCTGAGACTTCTCAGGAAACAACTGAAGGAAAAACTGCTGGTTGCCTTCTACTGCTGCACCATGGATTTTAACTTACTGCATCTGTGTATGGTTTGCCCATTGCACAGTGGCAGGTAGGACAGAGCTCCAGAGGGTCAACGTCATTGCCCAGAGGATCCTTGGTTGCCCTCTCCCCTCTTTGGAAGAGCTCAAAACGTTCTTAAAGATCCATCTCATCCTGAGCACCCTTTTTTAAAAAAACTACTACCATCTGGCAGCCGGTACAGGACAATAAAAACAAGGACAAATAGGCTGAAAAATAGCAGCTATCCCAGGGCAGTAACCACATTGAATTCTACGGTATAGCTCAATATTAATGCAATATCGAGTTTTCAGTTTCAATTATATAGAATGTGAAGGATGGGTGTTGGCGTTTTTATTTTTATAGTTATAATGTACGCTGAAGACGGCGTTTAATTTCGTTTTTACGACGTGCAATGACAATCAAGTAAACTAAACCAAACCTGTGGACTTCAACTCCCAGGATTCCTGAGCCAGCATGTCTGGCTTAGGAATTCTGGGAGTTGAAGTCCACCAGGGTTAAAGTTGTCAAGTATGGATAGATGGGTGACTTTGCTACCATTCAACTTACGAGACCCTACCGGAATTTCGGAGCCTGGGGAGGCCGTTTTCGCCCTGCCAAAGACTCGAGGAAAGCGTCCAGAGCCTGGGGAGGGCAAAAGCTCCCCCACCCCACCCCGCATGGTGCAGGAGGCCGACTAGGCCACGCCCACCATGGCCACGCCCACCTAGCAACCGGGCGGAGAACCCCTTGCTAAATTTTTTGAAGGCCACCCCTGGCCTCACCCCTCGATTACCTTGCCTGGCTGGAATTGGGTAACCCCTTCGATAAATCATTGGGACTCCTCACATTGAAGCCTGGAGTTACTGTCCCTGCCTTTTTTTTTTTTTGTCGCTCCCCAAATTCTACCACTTCTTCTGTCTTTTGTCTTTTTCCCAGCCTGCCCCCATCACCGAGGTGGACGGCACGGTGGCCACCGACTTTTTCACCGTGTTGTCGGTGGGCCAGAATTACACGGAGGACCAATGGCTCAACATGCAAGCTTTTTCCATGCTGAGGAAGTGGCTCTTGTGTTACAGGAGTGACACATCAAGCAATCCAAATTCAGGTGAGGGTTTTTCTTCGGGGACCCCGTGTGGAAGAGAAATGGGAATTTCCAAATCCGTGGAAGCAGAGGTGGGTTTCGGCAGGTTCTGACCAGTTCTGGAGAACCGGTAGCGGAAATTTCGAGTAGTTCGGAGAACCGGTAGTAAAAATTCTGACTGGCCCCGCCCCCCATCTATTCTCTGCCTCCCGAGTCCCAGCTGATCGGGAGGGAATGGGGATTTTGCAGTATCCTTCCCCTGGAGTGGGAAGGGAATGGGGATTTTACAGTATCCTTCCCCTGGAGTGGGAAGGGAATGGGGATTTTACACTGTCCTTCCCCTGCCACATCCACGATGCCACGCCCACCAAGCCACACCCACAGAACCAGTAGTTAAAAAAATTTGAAACCCACCACTTCTTGGAAGCATTTGGGTTCTGGGTTCCAGGAAAAGATGGCCCTTCCTATCGAAAGACTGGCTGGCAAAATTTCTGGGAATTTCAAAGACAAAATCCCTCTTGCTTACCGTAAAAACGCCGGACTTTTTAAAGAAGAAACTGACAGACGTTTGTCTGAAATATCGGCAAACGGGCCATTTCCAGCCTCTGGAGGTCCTCCAGGGGGGGTGGAGGCCATTTTTGCCCTCCCCAGGCTCCTAGAGAGGCTCTGGAGCCTTGGGAAAGCAAAAAATGGCCCACCATGCCATCGCGTGCCAAAATGGGGGGGAGCGTGGGGGAGTGCCGTGCGCATGCGTGGGGGAGGGGCGCATATAATTATGAATGGGCACGCATCTGTTTGACCACCCCCCCACCGTCCCCCCACTTTTGGCACGTGACGGCAAAAAGGTTAGCCATCACTGGTATAGGGTTTCCTGCTTGACCACGGGGTTGGACTAGAAGACCTCCAAGGTCCCTTCCCAATTCTGCCACTCTATCGTCTTACTAATCTTGCTGTCAGGGTTCCAAGTAATAAACCCCTAGCAAGCAAAACTCCGTGGCAGGTAGATTCCTCGAAGAATAGCTTTGTTGGATATATCATATTGGCCCAGACCTGGTGAAAACCGACTCTGAAGTTTCCTGCGGTTTTCTCCTAGCTAAAAGTTTTCCATTTTCTCAAAACAAATCAGCCACATTGTCCAATCACGGCTCCGTCTGGTTGCCGGGTGACATCGCTCCTCCTTCCTCTGACCAGAATGTCCTCGGTTCCCAAGAGAAAGTATTTTGTTTTGGCTAACGAAAGTCCCCACTATCTCCAATCCCTCCGCTCCAGTGTGGCAAGCTTCAGGGTTGACCACTTGTCCTGCCTCGCCTTGTCCTCTTCCCTTACAGACGACAAGTCGGAGGTGGATGGTTCTCTCGTGTCGATGGTCTCCGTCACATCCACCTCAAGTCGCCTCCTTTCTCCCAGGGAACGTCTGAGAGAGAAGGCCTTTGAGTACTGCCAGCGTCTTCTGGAGCAGAGCAATCGCCGTGAGTGTAGCCCTGGTCCTAGGCGGCAGGCGGGCAGGGATTGCGTACAGGTAGTCCTCGGCTTGCAAACTCACCCACCGTGCTTGTTGACGGTTCGTTGCACGAAAAGTATCAGGCAGGACTTGATCCTGGAGTCGAAAAGTTCTCCATCCTTCCGGCCAGGAGTCTGAATGCAGTTCCTTTTTTGTTGTTGTTGTTCCTCAGGGGCTCTGAAGAAAGCAGACGGGGAGCTGCAAAAAGCCGTAAGTATCGCCAAGGAATGGGACTCCTAGGGTTTAGCACACTAGGGTCTACCCACGATTGGTTGCCACGATGTGAAAAAGATGTTGAGACGCTAGAAAAGACTCTAGAAAGAGTGCAGAGAAGAGCAACAAAGACCATTAGGGGACTAGAGGCTAAAAACATATGAAGAACGGTTGCAGGAACTGGGTATGTCTAGTTCAGAGGTCAGCAACCTGCAGCTCTGGAGCCGCATGTGGCTCTTTCACCCCTCTGCTGCGGCTCCCTGTCACTCAAAATATGTCACAACCGCCAATGTGCGACACCCGCCGGCACGTGATTTATTGAGCTTTTCAACCCCCGGTAGGCCAACCATGGATAAATCCAAGAAAAGAAACATTTCGGAAGAAAACAGAACGCTTAATTCAACTACAAAGGCTAGATTTGTGGCCGCTGAAGAAACAGTCAGGCACAGGGAAGGGTTTTGTGGCTCCCGGTGTTTTCTTTTCTGTGGGAAACGGGTCCAAATGGCCCTTTTGAGTGTTTAAGGTTGCAGACCCCTGGTCTAGTTTAATGAAAAGAAGGACTAGGGGAGATGATAGCAGTCTTCCAGTATCTCAGGGGCAAAGAAGAGGGAGTCAAGCCATTCTCCAAAGCACCTGAGGGCAGGAAAAGAAGCAACGGGTGGAAACTAATCAAGAAGAGAAGTTAGGACTAAGGAGAAATTTCCTGACAGTGAGAACAATTCACCAGTGGAACAACTTGCCTCCAGAAGTTGTGAATGCTCCAACACTGGAAGTTTTTAAGAAGATGTTGGATAACCCTTTGTCTGAAGTGGTGTAGGGTTTCCTGCCTAAGCAGGGGGTGGGACTAGAAGATCTCCAAGGTCCCTTCCAACTCTGTTATTCTATTCTATTCTATTCTATTCTACTCTACTCTACTCTACTCTACTCTACTCTACTCTACTCTACTCCCATTCCATTCTATCCTATCCTTTCCTATCCTATCCTATCCTATCCTATCCTATCCTATCCTATCCTATCCTTTCCTATCCTATCCTATCCTATCCTATCCTATCCT
>WNWU01000025.1:126072-137536 GCA_012654045.1 Ptyas mucosa
AGGAAGGAAGGAAGGAAGGAAGGAAGGAAGGAAGGAAGGAAGGAAGGAAGGAAGGAAGGAAGGAAGGAAGGAAGGGATTCTGATGCTTCCTTCCAGATCCCCACAAGGAAATTCAGTGGGGCAGCCAGAAGTTGCTCCTGCTTCATTCCTTTTTTTACCCACTCTTGGTCTTTCTACTTAGGTAAGGAAATATCTCTAAAATATTAATCCAATGGGGCATGGATTGTATAACCTCTACTAAAACCACACCGTAAATTAGACTAATGAACTTCAGAGCTGAGTAGAGACTTGAACATGGGGCTCCCCGACAAAAATATTCCCCTTCGCTTATCCCTACACGGCACCGATGTTCCTATTTTATTTCATTTTATTTTTTTGCAGGCTCAGAGTCATCTCATTTTAAAGCGTGCCTCCTTTTCTCACACCTGCTGCGTTCCATCAATTTCGCCTCCCCTCTATCAGATTGCCGGTCTTTTTACCCAGAGAGGATTGAAAATGTGGGACATAAAATGGGCTTATTTCTCCATTTCAATGGGATCTGCCCAAATGACAGCTCTCACCCAACCCTTGACTTATCCGGTAAGATTGCTCCAATTATCTCAAGGAAGACTGAAAACTCTGGATTTACATTTTCATGGGGTTTCCCCCCCAATCCCAGTTAGATTTTTTTTCTTCTTCTTCAAATGCTGCCATGGTAAACTCAACCCTTTCTGCCGTGCAGAGTCTCTTCAAAGCTGTTTGATCTTTGGGGAAGATATTTTGGGGTCCTGCTATCAAATTCTTGGGTACAGGACGGAGGGGGGAGGGGGAAGTTAAGGATGTTTGCTAATCTGGTATGTGAGCACCTGCTATTCAAACAAGATAAAGTGCAAGGAAACCAGCCTGACAACGGTTGCAATTCGCTGAAATATATCACTCTCTCTTTCGTGTGTCGCCTGCTGGGAGCAACGGAAACTATCCAGCCTACATTTTGCACCCAGGGAGTGCAAATTCTGCACCGAGAAGGGCAGGATTTGTTAATCCATAATACTTAGGCAAAGTCGTAATTCATGGCAACGTTCTCTAGGAGTACTAAAATACATTCTAATGGGCTAGGCATCACCGGGAGACAGTGAATTCTCGTTCCGCCTTACGCACGAAAACCAGTCGGGTGACTTTGGGCCAATCACCCGAGATGGTGAGTTCTAGTTCTGCCTTAGGCATGAAAACTGATTGGGTGACTTTTGGCCAATCACCAGGAGATGGTAAGTTCTAGTCCTGCCTTAGGCATGAAAGTCAAGTCGGTAACTTTGAGCCAATAACCAGGAGATGGTGAGTTCTAATCCTATTTTAGGCATGAAAAGCAGTTGGGTGACTTTGGGCCAATCACTGGGAGATGGTGAGTTCTAGTCCTATCTTAGACACGAAAACTGGCTGGGTGACTTTGGGCCAGTCTCTCTCTCTCAACGCAACATACCTCACAGGATTGTGGTTTTGGGGGAAATAAGAGTTTGAGGAAGGAGTATTAGGTATACTTGCTACCTTGAGTTATTATAAAGGCAGGTAAAACTCTGATTAAATAAATAAATAAATAACCAATCAGGTAAACCTTAGGGGAAGATCGCTGAGAAATAACAGGTCCAATAATATAAGCCAAGCAAAATTAAAGCATTGTAGAGAGTTATCAGGGGTCAAAGCACAACTAGCCTCACTTTAAAAGGAATTACCAAATTCTGGTGCTACCACAGAGAAGGCTCTGTTTTTGTCCCGACACCAACAAAATATTTTTTTGGTGGAAGGATTTTCCTTGATTCAGATTTTGAAGAGATCTTGGCCTTTAACCCTTGCATGTGTTGTGGCCCACCAGCGGCCTGCGCGGATCGTGGCTGATCCCGATGACGAGGAGGCTGGTGTGGGGTCGCGCCAGCAGCCTGCACAGCTGGCGCTCGCGTCGGACAACGAGGAGGTTGAAGAGGATGTGGTGCCAGAGGCAGAGACTCATCCTGGGCCTTCAGAACCTCCAGAGGCTCCTACCAAGTGGAGAGAGCGAAGTGGAGGAGCCTCTCCTCAATGCTCGAGCACGCAGGGCTGCCAAAATGCAGGAGTGGCTACTCAGGAGGAGGAGGTCTCCTCGAGAGTAAGGTTTGAGGATAATTGGCCACCCCCTTAGCCTATTTAAGTCGCAGGCAGTTAGTAATTTCTTGCTGGAAACAATGTGTAGCTATTACAGAGCATTTTGGAGAGTGAGTGTCTTATCGTATCTTGTTTTCTGGGCTGGTTGCCAACCTTTGCCGGACTTTGTTTATTCTTGGTACGTTATAACTTTGATAAGGACCGTTGGTGTGTGTCACAATCCTTGGGAATCCGGAGCTGGGGCAGAACAGCATGAGAGAGGAACTATTTTTGAAAGAAATATGAATACAGGAAACTTACTGTATGGATTGTTTTTCTGCAAGCTCATTTGTTTTCTCCTAGAACCGGAAAACACATCGAAACATTTTTTTTTAAAAAAAAAAATCAAAATACATGCCAGAGAGATATATATAGAAATACAGAAATGGATAAAACGACTTGTGATTTCCAGATTCTGCATTGCGTGGATAACCAAAACAGCATCTTGTATGTGCAAGAATTAATGTTCTTTTCAAGATTTCTAGCTGCTTTGAATCACACATTCCATTTCTGGTGGCAATTATGAGGCTAACCAAGGATTTCATTTACATTTTTTTGCGAAGACCGACCCAATTCACATTACCTAAATGAGTCGTGTGGCCATCAAAATGTAAATTCTATTCAGTGCCTATGCTTCTTTTAACATTGGCATACGGGAGGGCCCTGCAAAGCATTTCAAACCTCAAAACGGTTCAGAATTCAAAATACTTCAAGTTTGAAGTGAGCGTTTGGCATTCCAGAGAGGCAGCTTTGATCCCTCCAAAAGCGTTTTGATCTCAAAAAAACCACCATTTTGGATTCAAAAGCCGTCGTGCCCACCACGACTTTGCATTCGACAGCTTTTTCTTTTTTTTTTGAAAAATGCCAAAACTGATTAAACGGTGCATATTTTGAGAACAGAATACCCACAATCCAGAGGTGAAATCCAGCAGGTTCTGACAGGTTCTGGAGAACTGGTAGCGGAAATTTTGAATAGTTCGGAGAACCGGCAAATGCCACCTCTGTCTGGCCCCAGAGTGGGGTGGGAATGGAGGTTTTGCAGTATCCTTCCCCTGGAGTGCAGTGGGAATGGAGATTTTGCAGTATCCTTCCCCTGGAGTGGGGAGGGAATGGGGATTTTGCAATATTCTTCCCCTGGAGTGGGGAGGGAATGGGGATTTTGCAGTATCCTTCCCCTGGAGTGGGGAGGGAATGGGGATTTTGCAGTATCCTTCCCCTGAAGTAGGATGGGAATGCAGATTTTGCAGTATCCTTCCCCAGGAGTGGGGTGGGAATGCTGATTTTGCAGTATCCTTCCCCTGTAGTGGGGAGGAATGGGGATTTTGCAGTATCCTTCCCCCAGGAGTGGGGAGGGAATGGAGATTTTGCAGTATCCTTCCCCTGTAGTGGAGTGGGAATGGGGATTTTGCAATATCCTTTCCCCTGGAGTGGGGATTTTGCAGTATCCTTCCCCTGCCACACCCATCAAGCCACGCCCACAGAACCGGTAGTAAAAAAAAATTGAATTTCACCACTGCCACAATCAAGTCTTACTCTGGCATGAGTACAAAAACGAGGACCTTAGTGTGATCTGTGTAATTTGCATTTTCTGGGGGAGGGGACACCATGCAAATTTTGATATGGAGAAGAGGGGAAAGGAACCAAGAAGACAAGAGAAATAACCAACAGAAGGGAGTATTTGTAGCTCAGGATTGAAATAAGGGGTCCTTGGTGCTCTCTGAGCTTGAGTGTTTTCCTGCAGACATTTCATTACCCAACTGGGCAACATCTTCAGTATAAGGGAGTGGGGAGTTACCTCTCTTTTTATGTACAAGTCATTTGCCTTGCTGGTACTGGCGAGAATTAAATAGCAGTAAACAATGCCCCAATTAACTATCAGCTCAGATAAACAAACAGTAAATAACAGCCCTATCAAAGAACCACCAAGAAGGCTCCCATCAACAGTGACTGAGCGAGCCATTTCTATAGAGAGAGCAAACCCAACCCCCTTCTAGCACTGATGATGTTACCTAGTTGGGTCATGAAACGTCTGCAAGAAAACCACCAAGCTCAGAGAGCACCGAGGACCCATAGACCTCCTTCTCTCCTCTTCCTTCTCCAAACCCCTCACCCTTTTAGCACTGATGATGATCATGAAACATCTGCAAGAAAACAGCCAAAGGAATTACCAAATTCTGGTGCTACCACAGAGAAGGCCCTGTTCTGTCCCAAAGCCAACAAAATATTTTTGTGGTGGAAGGACCCCCAAGGACCCCTCAAGATGCAGGACCGTCTCCTACCCGCCTCTCACCGCCCTGTCCGTTCACACAGGGCTGCCCTCCTCAGGATACCGTCGGCCAGACAATGTCGGCTGGCGACGTCCAGGGGTAGAGCATTCTCTGTAGGCGCTCGTGTCCTCTGGAACGAGTTACCCACCGAGCTTCGGATGGGGCCTGATCTCCGCTCCTTCCGTCGGGACTTAAAGACTTGGCTGTTTCAACAAATGGGTTGATCCTGATCCTTGGGTTTTATTATTTTATTGTCGTTGTTTTAATTGGGTTTTAATTACGTTACCTTTTATTATTGTATGTTTTAACCCATGTTCACCGCAGAGAGAAGGGCGGCATATAAATTTTTGGCACTCAATCAATCAATCAATAAATAAAAGATGAGAGCGGGAATGAAAACAGACTGAAACTGACAAGGACTAAAGACGTCCCACCATCGAACCCTAAACCGCCAATCCTCCCATTCCTCCCATTCCGTCCTTTTATAACAAACCTACTACTGACCCACACGCTCTTCTGAACCATCTTCGTCGCCTTGAGGAGCAGCTGCCCAAAGTCTCCCAGCCTAAAATGGGTGGCCGAGTGCTGGATGCAGAGACACAACAAAAAGGCCGGCGTCAACTTGTGGTCGTCTCCAGTGGGTTCGATGAGCGTCATGATCCTCCTCAGCAAGAGATCTTCGTTGGCCTTGTCAAATTCCAGTTGCAGCTTCCTCCGGCTGCTCTTCCGGCCGGAGGAGGACTGGCCCTCCTGCTTTTTGGAAGAGGAGGCCTTGTCTTTGAAATGGGTGCCACACAACTTGCAGGTGGCGGACGACGGCTCGGGTTCGGAAGCCCGGCGCATGGCTTTCAGCTTCGCCAGCGTCTGGGTGGGCAGCAGCTGAGTTTTGAGAGGGTCCTTGTAGAGGAACAGGTAGGAGAGGCCGAGGGAGATGAGGTCGCCGTGACGGAGCACCACCGTCTTCCCCACCTCGGAGAAGTTGATGGAGACGTTGGCACCCGGGATGGGTTCTAAGATGAGCTTCTCTTCGCAGCGGTGGTGAGAACGGGTGGGCAGCTTCACCCGCCGGATGGAGCAGTGGAGGGGAAGGATATCCGGCGCCGAAAGGCTAATGCTTGGCTTGCTGGCTTGAGTCCTTTGGCCAACCGTGTGTTGCTCGCGGTTCAAGAGGTACACCAGCCTGTCCTACGGAGCCCAACACACAAGCAGGTAGAAAGAAAGGGCTGAGCTTGGGGCCAACCTGTTCTGACTGGGGGGGGGGGGGCAGGGAACGACTCTCGTGCCCAGTTTGAGAGGGGGGGGGGGACTTCTCTTTCACAGCCCAACAAGAGAGTCTACCAAAAGCAACGTAGAAGTTCTCTCCTCCCTGCAGATGGAAGATTCACATGCTGGGATGGTGGGCATCTCCCGGGGTTGGGTGGGAGGCAGTGGTACTATTCAGCTGGTTCTATCCGGTTCGGGCGAAGTAGTAGCAGCGGCTGTGGGAGGCTCTGCCCACCCGCCCGGACGTCATCACGTCCCATTTATCCACATTTTTGATGCTCTGAGCATCAGGGGTGGGTTCTACTTACCTTTACTACCGGTTCGCAGCGGGGCCGCACGCATGCACAGAAGCATCCTGATGACATCAGGGTCAGTGGGCGGAGCCTCCCGCCAGTTTTGCTACCAGTTCTATAGAACCGGTGTGAACCGGGGGCAACCCACCACTGCTGAGCATGCACGGAACGCTCCTGCGCATGCAAGTGAAGCTAGCACGCACATGCACCCTCACATTTGCAAACCGGTAGTGAAGGTAAGTGAATACCACTCCCTGGTGGGAAGGGATGCTGGCTGAGAAGGGAAGCGATTGAGAAGAGTGGCAAAGTTATGGATCTACAGAATAGCAGGATGGGGAAGGGAGCCTGGCTGGGAGACATGGGAGTTGTAGTTCTACTCTTCTGGAAGAAACCTAGCTATGGAATTATTGTTGCAGTCTAGGGAACTCCAGAACCGGGGGGGAGGGGGAGGGGGGACGAGAGGTGGGTTTCAGCAGGTTCTGACCAGTTCTGGAGAACCGGTAGCGGAAATTTTGAGTAGTTCGGAGAACCGGTCAATACTACCTCTGACTGGCCCTAACCCCATCTATTCTCTTCAAGTCCCAGCTGATCAGGAAGAAATGGGGATTTTGCAATAACTTTCCACTGGATTGGGGACGGAATGGAGATTTTACAGTATCCTTCCCCTGCCACGCCCACCAAGCCACACCCACAGAACCAGTAGTAAAAAAAATTTGAAACCCATCACCGGGGGGGGAACTATCCTACTACCTGACCATGAATCATGGCCGTGGCTTTCCAACACACCTGGAGGGTGGCTGGGGATAATGGGAGGTGCAATCCAAGGCATCTAGCCGGGGGACAACTTGAAGAAGGCTGCCTCGAGTGAGAGGGGGAAACTTACATGTTGCTGGCTGTATCCCTGCAGGAGCAGCAGGTGCGGGGACTGATAGAGCGAGAGTCTCAAGGTGTTGCCTCCGTTCAGCTCTTCAAGGGCAGCCGCCGGCCGCCCGTCCGGTACCCCCTCCATGCATCGGAGGGTCTCCGGCAGCGTGGAGTAGTGCCGCCGAAGAGGCCCCTCCTCCTTCTGGACTTCCGGCGGGCCTGTTTGGCTAAGACTGGCCTCGCTGACGGTGCGCCTAAGACTCGGGGGCGAAGTATGGCAAGCCATCAAGAGAGTCATAGTGCCTTTGGTCCGGTTGCGCTGGAGTTTCCGAGCCTGAGCGTTAATTCCTAGAGGTGAAGGAGAAGAAGGTTGGTAGGTAAACCACCATCTAACCACTGCACCATCTAAGCCAGGGCTGTCAAACTCGATTTCAATGAGGGCCACCTAGAAGAATAGAATAGAATAGATCGCCTAACTCTTCTACAGGAATACCTACAGGGCCCGGTGGCGCAGTGGACTAAGTGCTCTTTAAAGTAGCACTTAAGTTTCCAGCTGCCTGCAATTACTGCAAGTTCGAATCCCACCAGGCTCAAGGTTGACTCAGCCTTCCATCCTTTCTAAGGTAGGTAAAATGAGGACCCAGATTGTGGGGGCAATAAGCTGACTTTGTATAAATATACAAAAGTATGAAGGCTATTGCTTAACGCATTGTAAGCCACCCTAAGTCTCTGGAGAAGGGTGGCATATAAATCAAATAAAAAATAAAAAATAAAATAAAATATCAAAATAAAAATGGAGTGCGGCCTCCTTGGGCCTCCATGTTCACTGGCAGAGGGCTGCATGGAGGATGTCGTGGCCAAAAACCTGGCATATCACAGACGATTTTATACCTTAAAAAGCTTCCTCACCCAAGTATTTTAACTTTTTATATCGACATCTATGCCATTCCTAATCAACTGAGGGACACAGTGGCTCAGTGGCTAAGACGCTGAGCTTGTCAATCGAAAGGTCGGGAGTTCAGGGGTTCGAATCCCTAGCGCCGCGTAACGGGGTGAGCTCCCGTGACTTGTCCCAGCTTCTGCCAACCTAGCAGTTCGAAAGCAGGTAAGAAATGCAAGTAGAAAAAATAGGGGCCACCTTTGGTGGGAAGGGAACAGCGTTCCGTGCGCCTTTGGCGTTGAGTCATGCCGGCCACATGACCACGGAGACGTCTTCGGACAGCGCTGGCTCTCCGGCTTTGAAACGGAGATGAGCGCCGCCCCCTAGAGTCGGGAACGACTAGCACGTATGTGCAAGGGGAACATTTTACCTTTACCTAGATATATCCCCCCCCCTGGCTAATTTGTCCCCTTGTGTGACCTCTTGTAAATGGCAGCATTTCAGTGAAATACAGGGCTTTTTTTGTGTTTTTTTAACTTTAGGAAATACGCATTTGGAATAAGAATAATAATAATGCAAAGTTTGGGATGGCGGGCGGGGAAAAGGAGGGGACCCCTTATCCATCATCGGAATCCCGCTGCCGGGATAAAGATGTTTCCCTATTTATGCTCTCAGTGTTGGCCTCCCTCCCAAGCCATGCAGCAGAACGGAGAGCCAAAAATATATTCCAAGAGAGATTAAACACACACACATACACACACACACACACACACACACACACACACAGACACACCCACCTACCCACCCATCCCCAAAAGACCATCTGGCTGGGCCATGCAAATGACATGCCTCTCTTCTCTCCCCCCCCCTCCTCCGGCAGCCTTTTCCAGATTCCCTTCTGCTCTCTCTTTCTTCTGACCCACGCAAACACACAAATCCAATTTCACCGTCTTGTGCAGCGACCGTTCCCAGCTGCTTTCCACACTGAGAGGTGGAGGAAAATTAAGAAAAGGGAAGAGTCTTCTTTCCTCCCTTACTCTCTCCTTCTCTCCCTTCCCCCCTTTCCCCTTCCCCAAATCCCTGGAAATAAACTGGAGGTGGGAATGCAGAGGATGGATCTGATCTTCCCCTGCCTGGACCAAGGAAGGTTGAAGAGCTTCGATGTCTTACCGCAAAGTTGAACCAAGGGCTTCCCAGGTGCTTGGTCTCCCCTTGGCTTTTTTTTTTTTTTTTTTGAAGCCAAGCTCATTTGCCAGCACAATTGGCGGGTTGACAGGATTTGCCAGCTGCAGCGGTAGAGACTCTGCGCATTAGCTGCAGAGGTAAGGAACAATTAACTTCTCCTCACCGTCTCTCCAAGAGACCGAGAGAAAGAGAGAAAGAGAGAGAGACTGAGAGAAAGAGAGAGAGAGAGAGAGAGAGACTGAGAGAGACCGAGAGAGAGAGAGAGAGAGAGAGACCGAGAGAAAGAGAGAGAGAGAGAGAGAGAGAGACCGAGAGACCGAGAGACTGAAAGAGAGAGAGAGAGAGAGAGAGTGAGAGAGAGAGAGACAGAGAGAAAGAGAGAGAGAGAGAGAGAGAGAGAGAGAGAGAGAGAGAGAGAGAGAGAGAGAGTTTGTCTCTCTCTACCCTGGGGGCACAACAAAGCTCATAAATGCAAGCACAGATTTAGAATAGACTAGAAGCTGGAAAGGACCTTGGAGGTCTTCTAATCCAACCCCCTGCTCAAGCAGGAGAGCCTATAGCATTTCAGACCAATGGCTCTTCTTAAAAGCCTCCAGTGATGGAGCGCTCACAACTTCTGAAGGCAACTTCAGAAGAGTTCAGAAGAGGGGGCAGCCCCTCTTCTCATCGAAGGAGTCCTATATGCCTTCATGGAAAAACCAGAGGAGCATTGCTCCCTCTCTTTCACCCCATAAACACTCCTATCTCTGACATCTTTGCTCTTCAACCATCGAAGGAACTGATAAAGGAAGACCACAGAAGGAATGTCATTGCTAAACAGAAGCAATGTTTAAGCAGGCTAGGTGGACTCTTGAAGAAGGAAGCCCCAAAAGAGTTTGGAGGTGTGGGAGATACAACTACGCCAACCGCAAAAATGATAGAATCATAGTTCTACCTGAACTCTGATGCTAGAATGATAGAATCATAGAGTTCTACCTGAACTCTGATAATCATAGAGTTCTACCTGAACTCTGATGCTAGAATGATAGAATCATAGAGTTCTACCTGAACTCTGATAATCATAGAGTTCTACCTGAACTCTGATGATAGAATGATAGAACCATAGAGTTCTACCTGAACTCTGATGATAGAATGATAGAATCATAGAGTTGGAAGGAAGCTTGGAGGTCCCAAGGCAGGAGTCCTGCTACTTTTTCCAGACAAATGGTTGTGCAATCTTTTCCTGAGAACCTTCAGCAATGGAGCACGTACCTTGCGTGTAGATGAACCCACAAATTCATTTCGGACCCATAAATTCATTGAACGGCTTTGCCTCTGTCCTCCATTCTCTGCCCAAGAGGACAGCCGGTCCTGGTTGAATCCTTCTCCCGTCTTCTATCCACAGTTTTCCCGTAGAAGCGAGATATCGCCTTGTCCTTGAGGTGGAACACCGTTTTCTACGACACTTGATGTTATCTTCCCCAAACTAGATTTCTTAAGTTTTTCTCACAATCCCAAAGTGGGTGATACTTTTTTTAAAAAAAAAGCTTCTGCATTCCCTGGAGAGAAGCCAAATTTAGAGATGGGACTCTCTCTCTCTCCCCACTTGGTCAAAGGTAGAGAAAGAAAGAAAAGATCCAACTTCTCCAGGGATGAAACAAGAAATCAGGATCAGAAAACTCTCCGAGCCCATTTATAAAGGAAACGGCTTAGAGTCCACCAAGCAATCTACCTTATTTGGTGAGGAATAGTCTTGCAGTTCTTAAATACATTTTTTTTTGGTTGTTTGCTTTAAACTCTCTGCCTTTGCTGGGAAACTTAAAAGAAATGATTGGCGCAGAGAAGGAGCAGAGATGCTTACTGGGTTTGTTTATACGTCTCCAGATTAGCCAAAAGAAGGACAAATAGGGCAGAATAGTCTACCGCGACAACAAGCAATGTTTTCAGGTCAAGCTGGACCACAAATAACTGGTAGAAAGGAGGACTTGGCCACCATGTAAGGGGCCGAAGTACCCTCCCAAGAAGCAAAACTGAAATGTAGAGAGGAAAACGGGGACCTTTGACCCTCGAGGTTGAGATAATGAAGATCATCTTCTTCATTATCTTCTTCTATCATTTGTCTGAAGTGGGATAGGGTATCCTGTTAAGCAGGGGGTTGGACCGGAAGAGCTCCAAGGCAGGGGTGAAATCCAGCAGGTTCTGATAGGTTCTGGAGAACCGGTAGCGGAAAGTTTGAGTAGTTCAGAAAACCGGCAAATGCCACCTCTGGCTGGCTCCAGAGTGGGGTGGGAATGGGGATTTTGCGGTATCCTTCCCCTGCCACGCCCACCAAGCTATGCCCACTAAGCCACGCCCACAGAACCAGTAGTAAAAAAAAAATTGGATTTCACCACTGCTCCAAGTTCCCTTCCAATGCTGTTATTCTGTTCTGTTCTGTTCTGTTCTACTCTATTCTACCCTACCCTACTCTACCCTACTCTACCCTACCCTACCCTACCCTACCCTACCCTACCCTACCCTAACCATTCTGCATTCTATTCTATTCTATTCTATTCTATTCTATTCTATTCTATTCTATTCTA
>WNWU01000025.1:185525-198681 GCA_012654045.1 Ptyas mucosa
GAAGAAGAGGAAGATCAAGATGAAGAAGAAGAAGAGGAGGAGGAGGAGGAGGAGGAGGAGGAAGAGGAAGTGGAGGAGGAGGAGAAGGAGGAACTGTGGGGTCCTTGGTGCTCTCTGAACTTGCTTGTTTTCTTGCAGATGTTTTATCACCCAGCTAGGTAACATCATCAGTTCTAGTGAAGAAAAGATATGGCTGAGGAAGATTGAAAGATATTCAAGAAGACCTTAGTTTAAAAGCCGGTGATTTAACCATAATCAATGGACAGAATAGGTTCAAAACTAGAACGTGCTGAATTTTTTTTGTCGTCTTTCTCTTTTTATCGATGGTCCATCAGGACTCATACAACATTCCGCTGCCCCCCCCCACCCCCGAGAGCAGTAGTTCATGGCGACCAGAAGCATCAGCTCTTTTTCATATTCCAGTTAATCCTAATCGAGTTCGGATAATAATACACTTCTGCTTTTATGACTGATGCTGTTTCCGCCCTGCCCTGCTAAATCTCCCGAGACTCAATTACGTCTACGTCCACCATCCAGGCAAAGCTTCTCTTCGAAAGCCATAAAAAATGACACTGAGTATAGGGGATCCTCGACTTATGGCCACAATGGAGCCCAAAATATCCGTGGCTAAGTGAGACAGTTGTTGTGAGTTTTGCCCCTTTTTGTGACTTTTCTTTCCCCAGTTGTTAAGGGGATTGCTGGTGTTGCTAAGTTAGTTTAGCATCAACCTTGTGAGCTCTCAAGCTTCCTCTTTCTGCTATGATTAATATGTGTGTGTGTGTGTGTGTGTGTGTGTGTGTGTATGCGTCTGTGTGCAGAGACAGTGTTGTGGCCCGCCGGTGGCCAGCAGAACTGGCAGTGGAGTCGGACAGTGAGGAGGTTGGGGAGGAACATGGGCCAGTCCTGGGGGCCGGGGAAGGCTCAGACGAGGACTCTGCGTCGGAGGCAGAGAGGGAGCTAGACAGCAGCGAGGCAGAGGAACAGCTGGAGCCCGTTCCCACTGTGCGCATGTGCAAAACTGCCAGAAGACAAGAACAACTCAGAAAGCAGGGTCGACTTGGGAGTAAAGCCACACCTTGGAGGTGATTGGCCCCTCCCATAGGAAACAAAAGAGGAGTGAATGGGGAGGGGGCTTTTGTGGGAGACAATTCATTCATTCGTTTCAAGAGTGGAAAGTTCTGTTCATGACTCTAAGAGACTCTGTGCCAAGTTTGGCCTTACTCTGCATTTGGAAACAAGTTACGTGGCAGCTTGCCAAGTGAGATGAGGTTGGTGTTGATAAATGTTCCTCTGAAAGACTGTTTGGACAAACCTTGCTGACTGTGAATGAAAGGAATTCACAGTCATGTAAATAAAAGAGGTTTTTGCCGGGACCAATTCCTGCTTCCTGCTTTTTAAGGGAGCCTAGATCAGAACAAATAGATAGATAGATAGATGGATGGATGGACGGATGGACGGACGGACAGACAGACAGACAGACAATCAGTCATGGATAGATGGATGGATGGATGGATAGATAGATAGATAGATAGATAGATAGATAGATAGATACCGTGTTTCCCTGAAAATAAGACCAGGTCTTATATTATTTTTTTGCTCCAAAAGACGTATTATGGCTTATTTTCTGGTTAGGTCTTATTTTGGGGGAAATATAGTAATAAATGCATCCATCTGGCTGACAATCTTAACTGAGGCTTATTTTGAGGGTAGGGCTTATATTACGGGCATCCTGAAAAATCATGCTAGGGCTTATTTTCTGATTGGGTCTTATTTTCGGGGAAACAGGGTAGGTAGGTAGGTAGGTAGGTAGGTCGATCGATCGATAGGCAGGCAGGCAGGCAGGCAGACAGAGACACAGACAGACAGACAGACAGACAAATAGACAGATCAGATAGATAGTGGGTTCCATTTACCTTCGCTACCAGTTCGAAACTGTGCACAGAGCGTCTGTGATGATGTCTGGGCAGGTGGGCAGAGCTTCCCGCCACCACCACTACCGATATCACCACTGATATAGATAGATGAGAGAGAGAGAGAGAGAGGGAGGGAGGGAGGGAGGGAGGGAGGGAGAGAGAGAGAGAGAAGTTGGACAGAACCTTATGAGAAAATTTAGGAGAAACTAGGTTTTCTATTCAAAAGCCAGAATTGGCTTTGGCCGACAATCTCCAGTTGAGAGCCTGGGAATTGAGTCAAAATATCCACAGATTTTGCAAAAACCGGAAGCTGGGGAACCCCAAAGCTGTCCCATTCTGGATGATGGGCACCCAAGTTCATCGTGGAGGAGGAAGACCTGAAATAAATGGCCTTGGTTGTAAGGGCAGGAGAGGAGCTGAATGAAAAAAGGCATTACTATTTTTAAAACCGGGACACGGTTGCCGGGGCAACCAGCATCTCTTGAAGCAGACGGTAGGAGGATGGCAGAACGTGCGAAGGTGGCGGCAGCGGGAATGGCGGGAGGGGTCAGAGGTCATTTCCAGGTGGACAAGTGTAATCCCCTGGCTTCCCTTGGGAGAAATAATCTCGCTTCCCAAGGCCACCCTTGGAATATTGCATCCAGTTTTGGTCGCCACAATGTAAAAAAAAAAAGATGTGGAGACTCTAGAAAGAGTGCAGAGAAGAGCAACGAAGACGATTAGGGGACTGGAGGCTAAAATATACGAAGAACGGCTGCAGGAACTGGGTATGTCTAGTTTAATGAAAGAAGGACCAGGGGAGACATGATAGCAGTCTTCCAATATCTCAGGGGCTGCCCCAAAGAAGAGGGAGTCAAGCTATTCTCCAAAGCACATGAGGGCAGGACAAGAAGCAATGGGTGGAAACTAACCAGGGAGAGAAGCAATTTAGAACTAAGGAGAAATTTCCTGACAGTGAGAACAATCAATCAATGGAACAACCTGCCTCCAGAAGTTGTGAACGCTCCAACCCTGGAAGTTTTTAAGAAGATGTTGGATAACCATTTGTCTGGAGTGGTGTAGGGTTTCCTACCTAAGCAGAGGGTTGGACTAGAAGACCTCCAAGGTCCCTTCCAACTCTGTTATTCTGTTGTTCTTTTTTTTTTTACATTTTTCCATAAGGCCAGTGAGTCAAATCAATGTTCCCTCCCGCCATTCAAAGGCATCATGGTGTGGTTACAGTTCCAATCAATTTTGGAAAAAGCTGGCTTGATTTGAAGGCCCGCCCCCTGCCAATAAACACAGGTAGTCCTCGCCTTACGACCACAATCGAGCCCCAAATTTCTGTCGCTGAGCGAGACATTTGTGAAGGGAGTTTTGCCCCCATTTTACGGCCTCTCTTGCCGCAGTCGTTAAATGAATCACCGCAATTGTTAAGTTAGGAACATACGACGGCTGCAGCCGTCATAAATACGAGTCAGTTGCCAAAGCATCCGGATTTTGATCAGATGACCTTGAGCATGGTGGAATGGTTGTAAGTCACTTTTTTCAGTGATGTTGTAACTTCAAATGGTCACTTGAAATGTTGTAAGTCGAGGACTGCCTGCGGGTCCATTTTACAGATGGAAAGGATGGGAGTTCTTGCTTAAGTCCAGCTTTATATCAAGGGGTTGTTATTATCCACGTGCATTGAAGGAGTAAAGCTATTTATCTTATTCAATTTAGGAGCCACCCACCTCAGCGATTCTGATGCTACCTCGCCTGGCAAAGGGAAGTAGAAAATAAATGCAATAAAATCCACGAATCAACTATTGATCGTGAGCAGAGTGATGGAGAACGCAGATCTTCCCTTGCGATTTGTAAACGTTAAAAACTACATCGGGGAGATGGGTTCCCTCTCATCCCTTGTTTGTTTTTACAGCTCCATCTTGATCAGAGAACAAAATAATTGCAATTAATTTAGGAAAAGCAGATAAATTATGCCAGATGGGTTATTTATTAACACCTGGAACTGCAAATGCCAAAGGAATTACACCCAGGTCGTTCTTTATTATCAAGATTTGATTGCTGTTTGGGGGGGGGGGAAATCATAAACCAAGTTTTTTCGGTATTCTTAAGAAACCTTCTCGAGGAGAGAACAATTTCAAAGCCAAATTCTGCAAGAAATTCACAATATGGATAGTACAGTGGTCTAAAGCCCTGTTATTAACATCAGCTGCCTGCAATTATTGCAGGTTCGAATCTCACCAGGCTCAAGGTTGACTCAGCCTTCCATCCTTTCTAAGGTAGGTAAATTGAGGACCCAGTTTGTGGGGGCAATAAGCTGACTTTGTATAAATATACAAAAGTATGAAGGCTATTGCTTAGCGCATTGTAAGCCGCCCTGAGTCTCCGGAGAAGGGCGGCATATAAATCAAATTTTAAAAAAAAATGTTGCGAAAATCCCGGAAGCTTGCCTTCATATATTCTTGGTGTAACTCCATATAATGTACAAATGGTGGAACCTGCCTGCTATCCTATTTATATTTATTTATTTATGAGATTTACAGTATGTTTTACACATACCTCTCTGTACCACCACCATTGTTGTTCACCACAACTCTGTGAACAGCTTACAAAAGGCAACCAGAAAAACGTCGTAAAGCTATAGAATAAGGGCCTGGCAAATTCAGCCATCGGTTGTTAAAGGACCAAAATTAGCATTCTGTAGGAACACAACTTTTTGAAAACCATTTGATTTTTTCCTGTGTCGGTGAGGACAAAACAGTTGATTAGGTTAAGTTAAACAGATATGAAGAACAGATGCAAGAACTGGGCATGGCTAGTCTAATGAAGAGAAGGACCAGAGGAGACATGAGAGCAATCTTCCAATATTTGAGGGGCTGCCACAGAGAGGAGGGGGTCAAGCTATTTTCCAAAGCACCTGAAGGCCAGACAAGGAATAATGGATGGAAACTGATCAAGGAGAGATTCAACCTGGACATAAGGAGAAATTTTCTGATGGTGAGAACTATCAACCAAAGTTGCCTTCAGAAGTTGTGGGAGCTTCATCCCTGGAGGCTTTCCAGAAGAGACTGGACTGCCCTCTGTCAGAAATGGTGTAGGGTCTTCTGCTTGGGCGGGGAGTTGGACTAGATGACCAACAATGTCCCTCTCAACTCTATTAATCTGATCAGATTTAAACATAAAATCTCCAAAAACAAAACTCGGCCTCAGTTTCAAACTGTGATGCAATCTTAAGATTTAGAATCCTGAATTGTTGCAAGTTTCAAAAGCTTATCTGCATCTACCTGGGTGAAGAACCAATTGGTGGATGCAATTGGGTGGATCTTGTGGAGATACACTTTCTCTTATCAAAATACTACGCCGCCGGCCTTCACATCTCTAGTTCTAAAAACCATTTTATTTGAGTATTGCCTCTGCCCTCTGGTGCCCATTGCCAGAACTGCAGACTAAGGTGCATCTCCAAGGACTTCTGTAGGAGCACATTTGAGGTTGGTCAACTCATTGGTAGAGTAACCACGAGGTCCTTAGAAAAGATATCCAAATGCTGTGATGGGTATATTTGTCAAGCCTGGATTTGATTGGGGTGCGAGTTTTTTTGTATCCTTGGGTATTCCGACATGAATTCAGTTTGACACAGTTTGGAGCTGAGGGAGGATGGAGCCTTTGGCCAAAACATCAGAGTTAGCCAATGAGTCAAGCACATTCTAACGGCTGGCTGACTGGAGGAGGAGGAGGAGGAGGAGGAGAAGTCACCAAGCAACCAGCTCCCATCTTGGTTGGACGTGACAGTTTGTTTTGGAAACTTATATTGGGGGTGAAAAGCCCGGGAACCTCAGTACTAGCTTTTCACCGCTTAGTGCCAAGATGGTGTATCTAAATAAATTTGTTCTTTGAGAAAACCGAATGCCTCAGAGTTCAATTTGTGATGGATGCATTACTTGGAACCTGACACTATTGCTACGAAGATCTGAACTGTGCAAGCCATGGTAGGCTCTGCGGTAGTCGAGGGGAGCAAAAGTTGGACTTTTGAAGAAGCAAGAGAGGAAAAGTATTGATGCCTTTGACTTTGGTGTTGGAGAAGGTCCTTGAGATGACCATGGACAGCCAAGAAAACAACCAAATTAAAAATTCTCACTCGAGATTACAAATGACTAGACTCAAATTACCCTCCTTTGGATACATTATGAGAAGACCCAGGTCTCTGGAGGAGGCTGGGATGGTGGGAAAGTTAGAAGAGGGCAACCTGAAGGAGGAACTCGATGGCTGTTGGAAAATCAGGTTAGAGACAAATCATCATAGTGAAACCTTATGTGGCCGATAGGAGTCAAATGTGACTTGATGGTACATAATCAGTCCATTAACAACAATCTGCACTGCCCCTCTTCCTTTTCAACTAATGATCTTGAAGGAATAGAATAGAATAGAATAGAATAGAATAGAATTCTTTATTGGCCAAGTGTGATTGGACACACAAGGAATTTGTCTTCGGTGCATACGCTCTCAGTGTACATAAAATAAAAGATACGTTCATCAAGAATCATAAGGTACAACACTTAATGATAGTCATAGGTTACAAATAAGCAATCAGGAAACAATATCAATATAAATCGTAAGGATACAAGCAACAAAGTTACAGCCACGCAGTCACAAGTGGGAGGAGGTGGGTGATAGGAACGATGAGAAGATTAATAGTAGTGCAGACTTAGTAACTAGTTTGACAGTGTTGTGGGAATTAGTTGTTTAGCAGAGTGATGGCATTCGAGAAAAAACTGTCCTTGTGTCTAGTTGTCTTGGTGTGTAGATTTCTATAGCATCATT
This sequence comes from Ptyas mucosa, assembly GCA_012654045.1. Classification (NCBI taxonomy): domain Eukaryota; kingdom Metazoa; phylum Chordata; class Lepidosauria; order Squamata; family Colubridae; genus Ptyas; species Ptyas mucosa. Next base: position 192,242 of record WNWU01000025.1, read on the forward strand.
TTGAGGGTAGGAGTTGAAACAATTTATGTCCAGGATGCGAGGGGTCTGTAAATATTTTCCCAGCCTTCTTTTTGACCCGTGCAGCATACAGGTCCTCAATGGAAGGCAGGTTGGTAGCCATTGTTTTTTCTGCACTTCTAACTATCCTCTGAAGTCTTTGTCTGCCTTGTTGGGTTGCAGAGCCAAACCAGACAGTTATGGAGGTGCAGATGACAGACTCCATAATTCCTCTGTAGAACTGGATCAGCAGCTCCTTGGGCAGTTTGAGCTTCCTGAGTTGGTGCAGAAAGAACATTCTTTGTTGTGCTTTTTTGATGACGTTTTTGATGTTGGGTGTCCATTTTAGGTCTTGAGATATGGTAGAACCTAGAAATCTTGAGATGTTAGCGGGAGGTCCTTTTGCCTGCTACGTATAACGCGTCCCTCACCTGTGAGGTACAGGTGTTTTTACAGCACCAAGAATGGACGCCATCCAGGTAAAATATGTTTAGAAATGAAGCTTTATGTCCAGGGAAATCAAGCTGGCCGACGAAGCAGAACCAGAGACTGGGAAATTAATAAGCCCTTTGTGTTTCTGTACACATACAAAATGCACACACCACAAATCTCTTTTGATTCAATTTTCTGGCTGTTTCACTTCCCTTCTCTTCCACCACCATCTGTTGTCCTTCATGCAAACCGATCTTGGCATCCTCTGAAGAGGCTCAGGGTAAGCAGCAAATCTCTTCGGCTTTATCGGCTAATGGGAGACAGCGCTAATTGGAGCCAAAAGGCGGCCTCCTGACTCACCTTTTGGTCTGGCCCTTTTGCTAATCTAAACTAATGAGAAAATGAGCTTAGAAATGGCCTTAGGGGACAAACATGATTTCCAAACACCCTTGATTTTGTCTGGAGGGAGAGAGAGAAAAAACAAATGCAGGCCAGAAGCATCGACTTTATCGCAGAAAATAAAATGTTCCACTGCAAGTTGGGTGAAATAAACCTCTTCGAATTTGCTTCTCTTGATGAAATTGCAAGAAGAGTGAAATGGGTATTATTATACACGATGAATTGGCACCTTTTTTTTTTCTATTTCTGTATTTTCCACACACACCCCAAATATTAATTTGTTTTTTTTTAAATTTTTGATTTATATGCCGCCCTTCTCCGGAGACACAGAGTGGCTTACAATGCTTTAAGCAATAGCCTTCATACTTTTGTATATTTATACAAAGTCAGCTTATTGCTCCCACAATCTATTATTATATGCTCATATTAATGCTTCACTTTATTCATTGGCTTGATCTGGCGTTTCATTGCACTCCTTTCCTTAAGCTGGCCAATAAATCAGATCTTTGCTTTATTCGAAACATTGTACTATAAAATCTGGGCAAAATTCTATGAATGTTTAGATAAAAGGAGGATAGCCGAGACAAATGTGTAGTGTTAGACTAGAATTATATACGTTATTATTGATAAATATGTATGTGAATTGTATAGATAGGTATATGTAGGTATAGATATGTATAATTGTATAGGAGTAAGATATAAATGACTATTATTATACTACGTTTAAATAACGTATAAGGTGTAAGGAATATATTATTATATTATCATTAGTATATTATGTATTAAAGTGTTGGAAGTCATGTCGTATCTACGTCCAATGTTTTTAATTTTGAATTACTAATAAAAAACTTTTTTTAAAAAAAAGATCTTTGCTTTATTATTTTTATTGATGGGCTCTGCTTTTAAATCACTTAGCCAATTTTTAAACTAAGCATTCCTAATCTGTGGTCGAATTATCATTTCATCGCCTTTGGCTTATTTTTTTTCCATCTTCTTTCACTCTGCAAAAAAACATAATCTGCACTCAGAAAGGGGACCTGCGCCTGCGCGCACAAAAGTCCCCCCTCCCAGTTCGGCGGCTCTCTCAAAAAAAAAAAGAGCCACCGCGCAGGCGCCCTCGCGGTCCTCCCGTCCTTCCTCCAACGCGCCTGCGCGAGGGCGAAGAGGCCGCTGGGAAAGAAGGGGCGGGGATGGCGCACGCGCGCAAAGGCTTCGGCCGCTAAGCCGAGCGTAAACAAGGCGCCGCTGTGAGAGGAGATGAAGAGACGGCCGGAGGAGATGATAATGATGATGATGAGCCGGGCCGGGCGCTTCCGAGGCTGAGCCTCGCCGCCCTTCTTGCCGCTCCCCCGCCCGGCGAAGGACGAGCGAAGAAGCCGCCATGAATTTAGCCAGCCAGAGCGGCGAGGCCGGCTCCGGCCAACTGCTCTTCGCCAACTTCAACCAGGACAACACGTAAGGGAGGGGGGCGTGGCCAATGGGAGCGCGCACGCGCGTGCCCGGCGGCGTGTGTGGAAGGGGGGGCTGGAGGCAGGAGCCAAGATTCGAAAGCGGGTGGGAGGGGGAGGAGTGGGCGTGGCCAAAGATGCCCCTGGCTTCCATCCTCCCTTCTGGGACTTCCCTCCCCATCCCATCTGGTTGTGGATTATGGGCCTTGGGGTGGTGGTGGTAGTAGGGAGGGAAGGGGAGGAGGTGAGAAGACTACCCTAAGCCATGCCCTGCTGGGTTTTTTTCACCCCAGAAAAAGGGTGGAGTGGGAAGGAGGGGGCACCCAGAGGGCATCTAGCCCAGCCCTTCTCCCTGGGGCTGGGGAGCCCATTGAGCCACCCTGGAAGGAGGAAGGCAGCTCAGCCTTCTTCTTAAAGAGGCCTCCAGGTGGGGCAGCAGGACACCCCACCCCTCAAACTGCAGGTCCCAAGTAGGTGGTCATTTGATTTGGGTGGGTTTCATAAAGGGCAGGCCGGGGTGGGTGGGGTTTTGGGGGGGGGAGAATGGAAGGTTAACCAAGATTGGGGGGGTGGGGGGAGATTTGTCTCATCGGGGAGACTGGCCTCCTATCCTACCCCCACCTCTGTGGGACCTACTTTAAAAAAAAAGTAGATTGGGGCGCAGTAGAATGGTGATTCCAGGGAAAACCCACTTAAAAGGTAAATCAATAGTGCAGGATCCGTGACTCGTGAGAAAACGTGCGTTTTTCCATTTATTTATTGATTTTATTTGATTTGTATACTGCCCTACTCCCGAAGGACTCAGGGCGGTGAACGGCCGACAATAAAATACATACATACAAAATTTAAAATAGAAATAACATTGAATTAAATAGTATCGAATTAAATAGCATTGAGAAAATCCCTTAAAACATCTCATGCTTTGCAACCTGAAAAATAAATCTATCTATCTATCTATCTTATATTTTTTAATCAGTTTCTAAATATTTATAGTCTGTATTTATTGTTTAACTGTTTGACCGCCCTGAGTCCTTCGGGAGTAGGGCGGTATACAAATCTAATAAATAAATTTTTAAAAAATCTATCTATCTATCTATCTATTATTTATTTATTATTGATTGATTGGTTGGTTGGTTGGTTCGATTTATATGCCGCCCTTCTCCGGAGACTCAGGGCGGCTTACAATGCGTTAAGCAATAGCCTTCATACTTTTGTATATACTTGCTTAGTAGGGCTTTCGGCCTCCCCTAAGCAGTGTTCTTTTTTATACAAAGTCAGCTTATTGCCCCCACAATCCGGGTCCTCATTTTACCTACCTCGAAAGGATGGAAGGCTGAGTCAACCTTGATTTGAACTCACAGTAATTGCAGGCAGCTGGCAGCTAAGTGCTACTTAACAGCACTTTAGTCCACTGCACCACCAAGTCTCCATGCATTGTTGTATTGTTGTATGTGCATTGAAAGCTTACGCACCGGAAACAAATTCCTTGTGCCTCTAATCACACTTGGCCAATAAAGAATTCTACTCTATTCTAAATTGGACTTTTATTCCTTTGGTTCTTGCTTCCTTCGCTGATGAAGTAATTTAGGGTGGTAGGGTATTACTACCGTGTTTCCCCGAAAATAAGACCCTGTCTTATATTTTTTTGAACCATGAAATAAGCACTCGGCCTTATTGCCATGCACTCAAAAGCCCGCATGAGCTTATTATCAGGGGAATGTCTTATTTTGGGGGAAACGGGGTATTTTCTCCTCCTTTTATTGTTTTTTACTCTAGCATGTGATGTATGTGGCTTAGAGTTGCACGAACAGGTAAATTGCATGTAAAATGTTTACCTTGGTTTGATTTTGTTTTAGTCGTGTCTGACTTTTCACGATCCCGTGGATCATAGCGCACCAGGCTTCCCATGCCTTCCACTGTATCCCGGAGTTGGTCCAAAATCATGTTTGTTGCGTCGATGACACAACCTAACCATCTCATCCTCTGCCTTCTCCCTTCTGTTGCCTTCCATCTTTCCCAACATCAGGGTCTTTTCCGAAGAGTCCTTTCTTCTCATTTGGTGGCCAAAGAAGTTGAGTTGAGCTTCAGGATCTGCCCTTCCAAAGGACAGTCATGGTTGATTTAGGACAGGGATCTGCAACCTTAAACACTCAAAGAGCCATTTGGACCCGTTTCGCACAGAAAAGAAAACACCGGGAGCTACAAAACCTTTCCCGTGCCTGACTGTTTCTTGAGCGGTCACAAAACTAGCATATGTCGTTGAATTAAACGTTCTGTTTTCTTCTGAAACTTTTCTTTTCTTGGATTTATCCACGATTGGCCTACTGGGAGTTGAAAAGCACAATAAATCGCATGCCGGCGGGTGTCGCACATTGGTGGTTGTGACGCATATTTTGAGTGACAGGGAGCCGCAGCAGAGGGGTGAAAGAGCCACATACGGCTCCAGAGCCATAGGTTGCTGACTCCTGATTTAGAAGAATCTGAAAAGCAGAAAAGTTTTTCTTTTTTTCTCGCCATGGTACATCAGAACTAGACACTGTTGTTTCTGGGTCGTATAATATATGTGCATAATTTTGCATTTGTTTCTGTTGTCATGTTTCTGTAGTGTATATTGGAGGTGGTGACCCTTCCAGGAGCTGTTTGCAACGAAATTTTATTTTAATGTATGCCGATTAGTGTACGTTTAAAGTGACAATAAAGTTATTCTAAGTTCTAAGCAGTTTGTAGTTAGATTTGTTGCTGATTCAATTCTGGCCAGGCCTGCTCAGTGGTAGCCCCCCCCCTTTTTTTTAATTTGATTTATATGCCGCCCTTCTCCGGAGACTCAGGGCGGCTTACAGTGCATTAAGCAATAGCCTTCATACTTTTGTATATTCATACAAAGTCAGTTTATTGCCCCCACAATCTGGGTCCTCATTTCACCTACCTTAGAAAGGATGGAAGGCTGAGTCAACCTTGAGCCTGGTTTTAGGGAATCCTCCTTTCCTGGAACTATGGATATGGACCCTGTTGGCTGGAGAATTCTGGGAGTTGAAGTCCACTCGTCGTGAAGCTGCCAAGGTTGGGAAACACTGAGTACTCAGCAGTGGCTCAGGCATTCTGGGAACTGAAGTCCACCCATCTCAACAGTTGCCAAGATTATGAAATATTGCTTTAAGGAAGCACATTCTGACAGCTCACTCTGTCAGATCTTTCTGTCTTTGCAGCGATTAAAAAAAAACACCTTGCAGTTTCTTAAGGCCAGCTAAAGAGGCTTAGGTAATAAACAAAAATGAAAAATCAAAACCACAATTCCTGACTTATTTAAACGTCTATGGAGATTGTCAATCGTCCAAGTCATGGTTGTCCCAGGGATGTTTTTCAAAAGGCAACTGGATTTTCTTGGTTTTCTCCTTGAAAACATTTTGCTTCTCATCCAAGAAGCTTCTTCAGTTATTAAACAGAAGTTTCTTGGATGAGAAGCAAAACGATTTCAGGGAAAAACAAAGTCCAGTTGCCTTTTATAAATATCTTTGGGACAATTCCTAAGTTGGCTAATTATTAATGCTGACTCTTTCCTCTAAAAGTTTGCCATCCTATAAAACAAATGTAATTTTTTTAAAAAAATTCAAAGTTAGGAATATGGAAATGGAGGAGCAGGGAAGGAGGGGGAAGGCAATTTTTCCCCATCTTGTCACAGTCTGCTTTCACACAATTTTCTCACAACATAATGGTCGAGAAAGTAACTATACTGTCTCAACTTTCTGTTTGTTTTGCTTGAATGGGAACAAAACTTTTTGTGCTCACAACACCACGGGTTGGAAAGCCAGCTCGGAGGTTTTCTGTGTGGGTCACTTGGGAGGAAAAATCCTAAGCTTGCTTCGGCTGTTCCCGTCTCCCCTTTTGTGTGGCTTGTTCCGCTAGTTCCAACGGTGGTTCCTTCTGTGTATGTGTACATTTGTGAGTTGGCAGGAGGATACAGAACCGAATTACTGCAGAGGCCTCATCTCTTGAATGCAAAGTAGGTTTAATTCTTGCAAAAAAGGGAAGCATGGGTATCAAAATAGGAGAAAGTTAATAGGAATAGGACAGGACAGAATTAGAATTAGAATTAGAATTAGAATTAGAATTAGAATAGAATAGAATAGAATAGAATAGAATAGAATAGAATAGAATAGAATAGAA
>WNWU01000025.1:213413-231150 GCA_012654045.1 Ptyas mucosa
CAAGCTCACAGGGCACCAAGGACTCTACAGTCCTCCTCCTCCTCCTCTTCCTCCTCCTGTCCCGCAGATCCCCTCCACACACAGATGCAAAAGAGCGTGGAGGCCACTCACATGCCTCTAAAAGGCATCACTCCGATTCAGCATTGAACTCAGCGCTACGCTGAAGGATGCGCCTGCACTTCCTTCAGTTGCAGAGTCGACCCGATAGAATGAACGATTTGGGATGAAGGACCTGTGAGGCAGACTTTTCCTCGAAAGCTGATGAATGGTGGGGACTTTGGTGCTCCCTGGGCTTAATGGTTTTCTTGCAAGACGTTTCATAACCATCCCAGGTGACATCATCAGGGCTTAGCTGACGAATCTTTTTGTTTCCTTCTAGAATTCAGAAAATTCCCCGACTGTTGGTAGCAGCTGCCGATGGGTATCTCTACATGTACAATTTGGACCCTCAGGAAGGGGGTGAATGCACACTGATGAAACAGCACAAGTGAGTCCTCTCCCTCGCTGTCGCTAACCCCTTTGCACAAAATACTTCTTTGGAGGGTTGGTCCTAAACCCATGAGACGCAGTGGCTCTGTGGCTAAGATGCTGAGCTTGTCGATCGAAAGGTCGGCAGTTCAGCGGTTCGAATCCCTAGCGCCGCGTAACAGGGTGAGCTCCCGTGACTTGTCCCAGCTTCTTCCAACTTAGCAGTTCGAAAGCAGGTAAAAAAATGCAAGTAGAAAAATAGGGGCCACCTTTGGTGGGAAAGGAACAGCGTTCTGTGCGCCTTTGGCGTTGAGTCATGCCGGCCACATGACCACGGAGACGTCTTCAGACAGCGCTGGCTCTTCGGCTTTGAAACGGAGATGAGCACTGCCCCCTAGAGTCGGGAACGACTAGCACATATATGTGAGGGGAACCTTTACCTAAACTCATAATATGGGCTTCCAAGTACGTGGTGGGCACAGAGCATCTAACACAGAGCTGTTGAATTGGTCTACGGTGACAGCGAAGAATAAGATTTGAGCGCATGTTGTCTTGAAATATCCAGTCATGTCTGAAAACCGGTAGACATAGTTCTCGAGTTACAACCAAAAAATGGCCATTGTGGATTGCTTAACAGCTGTGGCATTCACTTAACTGCTGGAGGAAAAAAAAAACCCTCATAAAATCGGATCAGTTACATGATGACCCTTTGATGACCGGCACAATTTAACACCCGTAATTCTGGCCTCAGTTACAGTCGTAAGTCAAGGACCACCAGTGTGCCAAAAATGATTAAAACTAGATTCTGCTGGAGGAGTCTTTTGGACCTGAAATAAATAGCAATAGCAGACATATATACCGCTTCACAGTGCTTTTCAGCCCTCTCTTAAGCGGTTTTACAGAGTCAGCCTCTTGCCCCCAACAATCTGGGTCCTCATTTTACCGACCTAGGAAGGATGGAAGGCTGAGTCAAGCTTGATCCAGTCAGGATCGAACTCCTGGCGGTGGGCAGAGTCAACCTGCAATACTGTATTCTAAGTATTGCGCCACCATGGGAAGGAAGGAAGGAGGGAGGGAGGGAGGGAGGGAGGAAGCAATAGACTTAGACTTATATACCGCTTTACAGTGCTTTTACAGCCCTCTCTAAGCGGTTTACAGAGTCAGCCTATCTTGTCCCCCAACAATTTGAGTCCTCATTTTATCCACCTCGGAAGGATGGAAGGCTGAGTCAACCTTGAGCCCGGTGAGATTCGAACTGCCAAATTGCAGTCAGCCGGCAGTCAGCAGAAGTAGCCTGCCGTTGCTGCCCTCTAACCAATGCGCCACTGCGGCTCATAAAGCTGATTTCCTGCCAGCATCGCTGAATTTCCCTGCCAAACGTCCGGTTGTGCCGCGGAGGCCACCAGGGCACGCCGGGTTGAGGTATCCTTGTCTGTTTCCCTAGGTTGGATGGCAGCATGGAGCCAGCCAATGAAATTCTAGAATCTGCCTCTCACGACAGACCATTGGTAGCACAGACCTACAGTGCCGCTGTGACCAGAGGTGCTGCTTATATGCCTTCTTCGCCCACAAGACATGGTAAGAACCACGCAGGAACATTCTACTTCTAGACCGAGAAGTTTGCAGGGATCCCGTCGGGGAGAATGCCATCCATATGACTTAATAGGCCCCTTGGCTCAAAGGCCCGTCTTTGGGTTGTCACCTTGTCAGTCGACACTAACAAGGGAAGCCTCGATTGCATCACCATTGCCTTGCCAGCCACGATAGACGACAGAACTCCGTGGGTCGTCTTTCTACCACTTGTCCGTTTCTAGGTTGACGGTCATGGTTGGTGACTTAAGAGATGGTCTCTCTCCTGCTCTTTGGTGGAAGAGCCGGTTGTCAGGGGTTCCAAGTAACACACCCGTAGCAAACAACACTCAGGTGAATTCCTCAAAGGACAGTTTTATTTGGATATATCCTATTGGCACAGGCTGGCGTGAAAACCGACTCTGAATGTTCCCGCAGTTTTCACCTAATTGAAAGTAAACGTTTTCCCCCCCCTTCCCCAATCAGTCACACGGTCCAATCAAGGTACCATCCGGTTGCTTGGTAACTTCACTCCTCCTCTCTTTGGCCACCTGTGGGAATGTCCTTGGTTCCCAGGAGAAAGTATTTTGTTTTGGCTACAAACCCCAGCTCTCTCTATCCCTCCCTCTCCCTCTCCCTCAGCTCCAGCGTGTCAGCGCTGAAGTCTCAAAACGGCCTCGGTCAGTTCAGAGTTGACACTTGTTGTCCTCTCTTGATCTGCTGTCCTTCTCCAGAGAGCCACAGCCAAGGACTTCTAACAATGATTTTAACGAGGGCTCCAGAATGCTCTTCTGACCTAGGCGTCCCCAAAAAAGCACAAAGCAGAATCCTGGTCCCAACAAAAACCCCTTTTTATTAAGTGACTGTGAATTCTTCTCATTCACATCCAGCAAAGTCTTTCAAGGGTGAATTTACAGTCACGGACTTTATCTGGCTTGGAGAGCTGCCAGGCCGATATCTTCAAAACTTGGCAAGGAGTCTCGGAGAGTCGCGAACCAATTAAGCAAACTAATTGTCTCCTGAAAACTCCGTTTCCCCCTTCGCTCCTATTTTATTCCCTCTGGGAGGAGCCCTTCATCATCCATCTGTGGCCTTACTCCCTAGTCGACCCTTGTTCTTTAGCGGTTCCCTTCGTCTGGCAACTCTGCGCATGCGCACACTGGGAACAGGCTCCAGCTGATCTTCTGCCTCACTGATAACTGACTTCGAAGGCAGCTGATAACTGTCAGACAGCCCTGGCCCCCTCTCTGCCTCCAACGCAGAGCCCAGGACTGGCCCATGTTCCTCCCCAACCTCCTCACTGTCCGAATCTAATGCCAGATCCGCTGGCCGCTGGCCAGCCACAACAAATGCTTCCCTAGGAACTCAAGGGATCTTGGGTCATGAATCCTTCTAGGGTTGGAACAAGAAGGATCCCATAAACTGCTCTTCCAAAAGGCAACTGGTCTTTCTTGTTTGTTGGTTTGTTTGTTTTTCCTTGAAAACGTTCCTCTTCCCGTCTAAGAAGCTTCTTCAATTCTCCTTCATCCAAAAACTCCAGTTCCTCTCATCCCGGTTTTGAAGAAGCTTCTTGGTTGTGGAGCGAAACATTTTGCAAGTGGAAAAAAAGGAAGAAAAAAAAGGAAGAATGTCCAGTTGACTTTTGGAAAAGCCCCTTTATTTATTTATTTGTTTGTTTGTTCGATTTATATGCCGCCCTTCTCCGGAGACTCAGGGCGGCTTACAATGCGTTAAGCAATAGCCTTCATACTTTGGTATATACCTGCTTAGTAGGGCTTTCGCCCCCCCTCCCAAGCGGTGTTTTTTTTATACAAAGTCAGCTTATTGCCCCCACAATCCGGCTCCTCATTTTACCTTTTTTAAAGGATGGAAGGCTGAGTCAACCTTGAGCCTGGTGAGATTCGAACTCGCAGTAATTGCAGGCAGCTGGCAGCTAAGTGCTACTTTAACAGCGCTTTAGTCCGCTGCACCACCAAGGCTCTTGTCTTTGGGATGACAACGGTGACCCCGGATGACGGACCACCGAGAAGGAGGCATTTTACTTCTTTGAACGGTTGTCTTCTTTTTCGTCTCCCCTTCAGTCTACAACGAAGATCTGGGGGCCGTCGGCGGCGTTTGCCTGGAGGACGACATCAGCGCCCTTCGGCTAGACGAAGACAGCGAGCATCCTCCCATGATCCTTCGGACTGATTGAACTTCAACCTGTGAATTGCACTCCCCAAGCTGAGAACGCCGGCCTGACACTTCCGGAGGACTCGTGTCGACGCTGCGACGGACTTCGGCCTGAGCCAAGCGCGTGTGATCCTCGAAGGAAGACAGACTTCCCTCTGAAATCGTTTCCAAGCAAAACCTGCATAACACACAGACCTACATACATACACACACACATCCCATCCTAGCTTGTAATGGCGGTTCCGTACTTCCCCCAGAGGTGGAAACGCACACCTAGATTTCTCTTCGGTGGCCTCCTGCTTTTTTGCTTTTTTGCTTTTTTTTTTTTTTTTTTAGCCGTCAAGAAATAACCCGTATATTTTTTCGTTGTTGCCAAACAAAAGAACCAACAAACCAATCCTTGCTATTTATTCAGCACCTTTGAGCTTTGCATGTCTCCTTGTGCCAAGTGAAAATAGGCGAGCCGATTCATTTTATAACCGCTTTTTTGTTTTTTTAATTCCTTAAAGAAAACAAAAGTTTGCGAACTTCACACTGGGCATTGGCGAGGGGAAGGAAGAGCAGCGAGGATGAGTTCAAGATGCTTTAGCTTCTTCTTCTTTTACCTGGACGAAGAAAATAATACTTTTTTTAAAAAGAGAGAGAGAGAGAAAATCCGAGTGGCTTTTTTTTTTTTTTTTTTGCGCACGGCTTAAGAGGCGTGCCTGGAGAATTTGAGACACTACTTTTACTAAAGATTAAATGTTCCCCCTCCTCTGAATCTTTCCCCCCTCCGCTCTTTCCTCTCCTTTCATGATCCATTTCCTTCATCTCTTTTCTCTGGTTTGTATTTTTTTTTTTTTTTTGCTTTCTCCCTGGCTCTTCAGACCATTTTGGTAATTAAAACTTTTCCTGATTCTGCCTCGTTTCTGGGTATTTGTCTCTTCCAACGTGGCCTTGTTTTCCAAGCATCTTCCACTGTAAAGACAAGGCTTTGGTCAGCCAAGGAGAGAGAGAGAGAGAGAGAAGGGAAGAGAGAGAGAGAAAGAAGGGAAGAGAAAGGCTTTATCTGTCTTTCGGAGCCATCTTTCGAAGCTGTGTGAAGCCAGAAATCCTGGCTCGACAGGCCACTGTAACTTGCATATTGATGGCAAACAACCAGGCGATGGAGAGATTTGAGGGCAAGTGATGAATTGGAACATCTGGGGATGTACACATTGGCAATCCCTGAAATCCCTTAAATGTTTTGGGATCTCTGCGTAAACTCCAGAATTGCTGGGATGTGGGTCTCTCTCGATCCCTTTTTCCATTTTTTGAATCTAGAACTCTTCCCTGCCCTGTTCCTTGGGATCTCAGTTTAAGCCGCCTTCTGCGTTCTTTGGCTACACGCTTGGTCTGGACATACCAAATCTGTCCTGCTTTATATGCTTGCTTGAAGAGCGAAGGAAACCGGCTGTGCTTGTTACCAGCATCATGGTTTGTTACGCCAAAATCCCCCCGGGCTTCCTACGATTTGTCATAACCCTGGCTAGCATGTTGACTTTAACAAGTGTTAAGTTCTTAACCGGAAAGTATGTTTCCTTCTTGCCGTTAGTTTTATCCGAGCTGTATAAATCTACTCGCCTCACTTGAAATCCTTTTCCCTGTCTGTAGCTTTCTTAAAAAAAACTCTTTTGAGAAAACAGTTCAACTCCCTAAATCTATCTTGGGTTTGTTTTCTGCTGCTGGGCAAACCATTTTTTTTTCTCTCCTTTTTTTTCTTTCTTTCTTTTTTTGTTTCTCCTTTTTTCAGCTCCTGTGGATATTGACCTTAAATCTCTTTTCTTCCAGCTTCCTTCTCTGGTCGGGAGGTTTATATCCTTATATTTGGCATATTGTATTGCTGTGCGTTTTCCCCCGCTTCCAACACAACTGCCACTAACAGTTAGCTCTAGGAGGTTAAAAGGATGCGAAGCCTGAACTTTGGGGTGACTTCTGAAGGATGTCTTCGAAGAAAGAACTCGTTTTTAGCACGTCAGTTAAGGCCCACGCGTTCTCCTTAACTTGCGGTTCAAGGTTTAAACAGAATCATGTTTCTTTATCCTATTTTATTTTAATTTTTTTGTCTCCTTGGTTGCAGCTCTTCCTCCTCCTCCTCCTCCTCCTCTCAAAGGTGTTACATGGCCTAACCTGTTGTGTCATTTCTCACTTCCAGCAGCTTGCGCAAAGGTTGTCGTGTCATGGGGAAAAAAAACAAGCTTGTTTGCAACTGCCAAGACTTGGATGAAAGCGTGACCAAAATCGGAGGGGGAAAAAAAAAACCTGCCTTTTCTTTACTGAGCTGTAATGTGCCTTGTTCCATTTATTTTGTTTTGAACCTTTGAGATTTGTTTCCATGCGCCAAGAAGATGTGGGGGGGGGAACCTTTTTTGGGTGTGAATGGGTTTTTTTCTTTTTCATAGAACGTTAGACCTCTTGGGGTTCCCTCCCCCCTTTCCCTCCTTTTGATTAAATTATCACTAGGTCTTCCTCTATTGTGGCTTTCTCTTCTGGGAACCAAAATTATTGAAAATGTTTGCTGGAAAGAAATACAGGAAAAGAAAGATACGGGGTGGGAATGTGTCTTTGCAAGAAGGAAAAACAAACTCTTTTCTCCCGCTATTATCTCAATTCAGGGTTTTGGTTTTTGTCCTGGTTCTTTTGTTATTGTTGAGTTGGGTCAAAATGAGATCCTTAAAAGTGCACCAGGAATTTCCCAGGTTGCCACGATGGGACTGAAATTCAGATTTCAGGAAAGAATCACGAATAGGCCAAGCTTTCCCAGAATGGAAAACTTAAGTAATTCACGACGTGGCCACTAGATGTTCACCGTCTTCTGGGTTTTGGTGCGTCTGGGTGTTGCGTGCGTTAATACAAAACAAAACTTGCACACCTGGCTTTAAATGCAGCCATCTCGGAGGAATTTTGTTTCATTGTAATGTAAGATTTTTCTGATGTTCTGGGTGGAAACCATTGAGAACAAGGGAAGGAGGTATGACAAGAGATAACAGTAAAGGGGTTTGCTGAGGTTTGAATGACCAAACAAAACACAACGTAAGTGCGGTTTAGTAGCTGTTTCGAAGGTAAGTACTGTATTTTTTGGAGTATAAGACACTCAAGAGTATAAGACACACAGTTTTTGGGGAGGAAAACAACGGGGAAAAAATTCTGCCTCTGCTACCAGCATCCATCGGTATTCATCTGGCTAGCATCCTTGCAGCAAACAGCCTGGGTCAGCTTCAGCACGTTGTCGCATCCTGATTCATCATGAGCAGCTGATTGGCAGTTGGATCAGCCTCCTGGAATACCGCCAATCAGCTGTTCCAGGCTGCAGGGATCACCATAGCCCATTGCCACCTCCATGCGTCGCGCTTTCAGCCTCTGCACGTCCCGTTTTTTGGCCTCCGCGCATCGCATTTTTGGCTGGTTCCTGCAGATCATCGCCGCCGCCTGGAACCAGCTGTAAATGCGATGCATGGAGGCCAAAAACGGGGCATGCGGAGGCTGAAAATGCGACTCGTGGTGGCGGCAATCGGCGATATGCTGTGGCGATCCCCGCAGCCTGGAAAGGATCTAAAATGGAGCGTGTGGAGGCCGGAAACGGCCAAAGGGTGGGAGCCAGCAAATGGATGGGGCTTTGGTAACATTTGGTGTATAAGACGCACTGTAATTCTCACACTCTTTTGGGGAAGGAGTGCGTCTTATACGCCAAAAAGTACGGTAATTTCCTTTTAAAAAATAACATCTGGACCCAGCTGATCTTGTAATAACTCACTTGTGAAAAAGTCACCCTTGGAGAAAATACGTCATGAGTTCAGGACTTCCTGTAGATGTGACGGATAGATAGATGGATGGAGATAAGAGAAATGAAAAATGAGAAGGATGGGCAGATGGATGTAGCTATGAAAGAGAAAGATAATAAAGATGACAAAGATGTGGGTTTTTTTTTTTCAGGTGGCAACTGGACTTGTTTGTTTTTTCCTTCGAAGACGTTTCGCTTCTCATTCAAGAAGCTTCCTCGGCTCTGACTGGATGATGAAAAGAATGGTTCCATCCAATCAGAGCTGAAGAAGCTTCTTGGATGAGAAGCGAAACGTCTTCGAAGAAAAACCAGAAAGTCCAAGTTGCCTCCTTTTAAAAAAAGCACTTCTGGGACAACCATGACCTGGATGACTTGAGAATCTCTATAGACATAAAGATGAGAGATTAAAAAAAAAAAAAAGGATGGATGGATGGATGGATGGAGAGAGATGAAAGAGATGGTGGATGGCTGGATGCATGGAGATAGAGATGAAAAAAGAAGAAGATGGAAATGAGAGATGAAAAGGATGGATAGAATGAAAGGGAAAGATGTAATAGAAGAAGATGGACGGGAGAGATAAATACGGTCACTGCCATGATTGGTCCGTGTCTTTGTGCTGTCCCGCTCACACACATACACACATCTGTGGCTTTAGTGGGTTTATTAATCTTCCCCCACAACTCCCTTCACCAAAAATCCAGAACTCTCCCAATTAACTCCGGCCACAAGCACTGAGCGATGGCCAATTGAGTCCACCAGGGACTTGAAAGTCTTCCCAATCAAAATAAACCCAACGGGCAAAATTAAATGCACAATAATACAAGAAGATTTCACGAAGCAAGAAAAGGCCAAAATTCACCAGGCACGATCCAAAGTCGAGGCACGGTGTCAACCCAAAGCAAGACAAAGAATCACAACGACCAGAGAACACACAGCTAGGAAACGGAACGCAAGAAAGGCGATAAAATGGGGGGCAAAACTCACTTTGTCTCGCTTAGCGATAGGAATTTGGGGCTCCGTTGTGGTCGTAAGTCGAGGACTGCCTTTACTGTCATATTTGCACCACGATGCTTGGATGATATTAGAAGTTACAGGCAGTCCTCAACCTCTACGACCATATTTGTTAAGTGAGTTTTTGCCCCTGTTTTACAACTTTTCTTGCCAAGGTTGTTAAGCGAATCACTACAGTTGATAAATCAGTAACTTGGTTGTTAAGTGAATCTGGCTTTGCTGGTCAGAAGGTCGCAAAAAAGGAGGATCGCATGACCCCGGGAAAACTAGGACCGTCATAAATATGAACCAGTTAATCGTGAGGATGTTGCAAAAGGTGGTAACTATGAAAAAAAGGGTCATATGTCAACATTGTTCAATGCCGTTGTAACTGCATGGTCACTAAATGAACCGTCGTAAGCCGAGAACTACCTGCACCCCAAGAGAGCACTTTTTATGTTTGGAGCTGTCTGAGGTCCTGAAACTACCCACAATGTACATTAGTGGCCAAAATTGTGGAAACCTTTTGGGAAAAGTATTTTTGAGGTTTGATGGCTAATAACATCACTTTTTATTTTTGGAGTTTCAAGATCATCCTATTCCATTGCTGGGATGGCCTGGGAATAGCCCAGACCTTAACCCAATTGAAAATCTATGGAGCCGACTCAAGAAACTTGCTAGTCAGAAGTGACCCAGCAATAAAACCCAGTTAATAGGAGCCATCCTTCTATCTTGGTTTCACATTAGAACAGCTGCAGAACTCAAAGATGTGGTTCACTCCATGGGAAGACGTTGTAAGGCCGTCATTCATGCTAAAGGTGACCCAACAAAGTATTAACTGACACGGTGATCATTTTTGCATATCCCGTTTTTTCTATGGTGACCATTTTTGTATATCTCGTTTGTTCTGCGTGTTTCACTTCTTTATACTGTCACTGCTATTCTAATAGCAAATCCTTCCTAAAAGTTTTTGAATTACATTCTTGATTAAATTATCTTTCCATTGATATATAATGTTATGGTACTATTCCAATAAAAAAAAAAATGGTGTGAGTAGCTAGTTTTAGAAAACAGACTTTTCCCCAAAAGGTTTCCACAATTTTGGCCACTACCGTAGCATACAAAGAGAACACAAACGCAAACAATAAGAAAAACAGGGAAGGAAAAAAGGAAGAGAAAAAGGGGTATAGAAAGAAAAGGGATTCACTTCCAATTCCCTTTGGTTCAGCAGAATAAGGCCTTAACATCCAATCTCCACTTTTTATTTTATTTTTACATAATGGTTTAAACTAACGAAACCGTTTGTGGACTTTGTGCTTGAGCTGCGGGGGGGGGGGGAAGAAACTTCGATTTGGGGTTTTACCGATTAGGTAGCTTTGTTGTTACAGAAATGGCTATATGACACCCATCTCAAAATCGAGCGACTGAGAATAACTTTATTGTCACTTTCATTCGGGTGAAATGCTCCCGGTTCGGACCGGATCGCCCGATCCGGTAGCGATGGAGGCGGGTGGTTCAAAGAACCGATAGCAAAAATACCTGCCCCCCACCCCGCGTCCAGCTGAGCCGCACAATCATCAGAGGCTTTTTTTTTTTTTTTACTTTTAAAAGCATTTTTTCTACAACCTCTTCGGCTGAAAAAACGCTTTTAAAAGTTAAAAAAAAAGGCCTCTGATGATCGCGCGGCTCAGCTTGGATCGTCAGAGGCATTTAAAAGAAAAAAAAGCCTCTGCCGATCAGGCAACTCAGCTGGGATCGTCAGAGTCTTTTGAAATAATTGTTTTACAACCTCTTCGCCGAAGAGGTTGTAGAAAAAATGGTTTTAAAAGTTTTAAAAAAAATTGACCACGCCTACCCAGTCATATTACCACCCCCACCAAGCCACGCCCACAGAACCGGTAGTAACAAATTTTAGACTTCACCACTGCTTTAATTGTGCACCAATCGGCATACATTAAAATTTGAAATTTCGTTGCGTACGGCTCTCAAAGGGTCCAATAGACGCTACAGTAGTACAGTAGCCTCGAATAGACGCTACGGAAACACGACAAAATAAATAAATGCAAAATGATACGGACTCCGAGAAGCTTAACAACCACAGTTGTGATCCCAGACACACACTCCTTCCTAATTTTAGGCTGCGGGTGGAAACTTTCGACAGTGGGAGGGAGCCACACCAGGTAAACCACGCTAAGCTGTGACATAATCATAACGAGGTGTCTGTGTCTTTATCTCTTTGTCTGTGTGTGTGTTCGTGTGCTGTCAAAAGAGCAATAAACCTTAATCAAATGGCTGGCCAGGCTTGAACCCAAGCAAATATATATCCATGGCAATATATATCCAAAAGCTGTTGGCAGCATGCCAACAGCTTTTGACAAGCTGTTGAGAAGACAAAAGGATTGGGCCAGAATGAAAATGCTACAGTGGCTGCAGATAACAACAGCTGAGAAATAAAACGTCGGTGTTGTATATTGTCATCAGATAACGACTTAAGGGGCAGCAGGATGCAACCTGCCTCTGGCCACCACCTGATCCTTCCTGCCCCTCATCCAACTAGATCCAGCCATGCCCACCTTACATTCCCCATATTTTTAAAAGCCATTTTACGATGCAGAAAATGTGGGTCTCTTTTGGCCAAGTGTTCTGTCCCCTCCCATGAGTGGCCTTGCAGAGGCTCAAATAGCCCGGCAGTAACAAACGCAGGCTAGAGAGAGAGAAGCTGGCCCTTTAATAAATAGTTCTCTTCCAAGGCGTATATCAGTCCAATAGTTACTGGGCAATGTTCTAAAGGTCTTGGCAGACAGCCAGCAGGCTAATGCAGGAATGCAGACTCTTGTCAAAAAACTCCACAAACTAACAGTTGTTAACTACTGCATCCAAAACGCCAACAAATTGTTCACCACGCCTTTCCAGCTCAGTCACACCCCTTTTATACTTTGTAGGGTGTGGCCCTACGTCTCCTGACCACACCTCTTAGGACTTGGCAATAGCTGTTCTCTACGACGTCTCCTACGTCTCTCTCTCGCATCCAATAGGGGCTCCCCCTCGTCGTTACCAGCCTCTGTTTCCTCCTCAATTTGGCTGGGGTCCATAGGCACGTTAGCAACTGTCAGTTCTTGCTGATTCACCAGTGAAGATGGCCCCTCCGGCACATAGCTCGTGACAGCTATATTCCTCCTCCATATCATCCTCCAAATCAGCATGCGAAGATAAATCAGCCTCCGGGGCTGGGTCACAACACCAAGACTCTGCTTGATCACCTGCAGATATGACTTAGAATAGATGCTCCCAACCTTTCAGCTTACCTGGGCCGCCCTGAGTGATGAGGAATGGTCTCGGGATGCAAATATAATATAGATAGATAGTCCTCAACTTACAACAGTTCTTTTAGTGACCCTTCAAAGTCACAGCGGCCCTACAAAAAGTGACTTACGACCATTTTTCGCACTTACGACCGTGGCAGCGTCCCCCACGGTCACGTGAATAAAATTTGGATGCTTGGCAACCGACTCCTATTTATGACGTCGGAAGTATCCCAGGGTCACGTCCCCTTTTGCAACCGTCTGACCAGTGAAGTCCATGGGGAAAACAGCTTTACTTAACGATTGTGTCCATAAATTTAACTGCAGTGATTGCAGTTGAATCTGGCAAAAAAAGTCAAAGGGGGGGGGCAAAACACTCATTGAACAACAAAGTTTGGGCTCAATTGTCGTAAGTCGAGGACTACCTGCAATAGAATCCTGCTGACAAAAATCATTATCTTTGGGGATCTTTCAGAAAAGAGAGGAGGTATCATAACTTGGGGAGAATGACATTCCATAAAAAGGAGGCCACCACTGAGAAACTCCTTTTTTGTGGTCCCACCACATCCTTTATTGACGGGACCCACAACATACCTACAATGTGCCTTCCCATCCTGGTTGG
This sequence comes from Ptyas mucosa, assembly GCA_012654045.1. Taxonomy (NCBI): domain Eukaryota; kingdom Metazoa; phylum Chordata; class Lepidosauria; order Squamata; family Colubridae; genus Ptyas; species Ptyas mucosa. The sequence continues at coordinate 226,336 of WNWU01000025.1, forward strand.
TTAGGTGGATGCATTAGGGGAGAAATAATCCTTCAGATAGCCATTTCATTTCGGACCTGATAATATACTCCCTGGAGCAGGGGTCTCCAACCTTGACAACTTTAAGACTTGTGGACTTCAACTCCCAGAATTCTTCAGCCAGCAAAGCTTAAAGTCCACAAGTCTTAAAGTTGCCAAGGTTGGAGACCCCTGCTCTGGAGTATCTCCAGTGGTGGGATTCAGCCAGTTCGCACCTATTCGGGAGAACCGGTTGTTAACTTTCTAAGCAGTTCGGAAAACCAGTTGTTGGACGAAATCTTATTTTGTTTTGTTTTTTTCCACTTTACAGGGGGAAAATCCCTAATCCTGTAAGGAACTGAAACATTCTGGTGTTGTTTCTAGCCTATTGCCCTCCTTACAGAAACTGCCTCTCTGGTTAACCCTTATTACATTGTAACAGCTAAGGCAAGCGCCCATCGACGTGGGTGATGTTGAGTTGGCCACGCCCACATGACCACCAAGCCATGCCTACCCAGCTGGTCATTAGAGCAGAGAACCTGTTCTTCCAGCTACCAAACCTGACATTTGGCTTAAAAAAAAGGTGAACCCCTCCCCTTTCTCCATATTTATAAGATTCCGACCACATCAGCATCCAAAAGTCGTTAATGGAATGGGATTCCTTCAGCCAAACCAATTCATTTAAAAGCAAAAAAAAAACCCCAATGAGGTTAGCAACTTAAAAGAAAACGAAGAGGGAGCTAGCCAATAGAGATTTGGCTTGGATGGATATTTTTCCTCTGAAATGAGAAGGTAAATTTCTCTTCCCATCAGCCCTGTCCCAGGATGCAAATATGAAGGCGCCTTTGATGTCACCACCGAATGATGAATAATATTTTAATTCATCCGTGTCTTTCATGTCCGTGCTTCCTCTGTTTAATTCAACAAGATGTGCATGGAATTATATTCTCTTCTCCTTGTGTCTGTGATATCGCTGCAAAGATGGGTTGGGTCAAGAGAGGACAACTGAGCCAAGGTCAGCCAATGAGGTCCACCATCAAGTGGAGAGCTAACTCTGAATCTCCCCCCTCTAGCCCTAATACAGAGAGTCCTTGAGTTACGACCACAACAGAGCCCAAAATTTATGTTGCTAAGGGAGACCGTTAAGAGACTTTTGCCCCGTTCTTTGACAAGAAGGGTGATATAATAAATTATAATAAAATAACCCCCACCCCAGCAACAACACATCACACGAGGCATTTAATGGGCTCCATCCCGCTCCGGATTCCCCAGACCTGCTGGCAGAACCAGATCTTCAGCGCCTTTCGGAAGAGTGTTAGAGTGTGGGCCATTCTTGTTCTGTCCCCGTCTCACACACACACACAAACAGTCAGCCGGGGGTTAAATAAAACTTGCAGACAATAAATTCCTTCGATAACAGTATTGGCAGCAACCCAATAGCTGCTTGCCAAGAACTTTACTCACAGAGGGAGGTGTTCCTCCTCCGTCAGATAAACCAAAACAAATACACAAAGTCAAAGAATTGTCAAGTCCAGTCCATATTAAATCCAAGGCAGGCAGATAACATAGCTTCAGAGATACAATGCGACTCACTAGTTGTTTAGCTTTGTCCGTCACAGAGCCTGAATGGCCACCACACCCCCTTTTGTCCCCTGTGGGGTGTGGTCCAGTGACTCAGCTTAATCTCTGGCACGCCTCCTTTTCTGTTGCGTGCGCTTGTCTCTCCGACACTGGCGTGGATCCAACCAAGAGTTCTCTCCGTCACTGTCCGACTGCGACTACTCGGGGATACCTGGTTCCCGGCCAATCTTTTCTCCTTTGGGAGACACCTGAGGCATTGCCAGAGAGGAGGGTCCTGGAGAGGGAGGCCGGGCCAACTCCTCTCCTTCACTTTCGAAGCCTTCTCCCTCCGATACGACGGGCTCGGGGGTCGGAGTCACAACAATTCTAATCTCTACGGGGGGATGATGTTCCAGAGAGAGGGAGCCACCATGGAGAAGGCTCTTCTTTTGGGTCCCACCAGAGGTATCTCCCTTGGGGATGGGACCCGCAGCTTTCCATGCAGCGGTGGGTTTCCAATATTCTTACCACCTTACCACTTCACACGCGCGTCTTCCGTGTAATGCGTCCAGCCTTCCACTCATGCATTTTGTTCACGCACGCACCTTCCACGCATGTGGCCAGCCTCGATAATGTGGCTAAATAGGATGGCATTATGCTGAGGCAGGTGGGCGGGGCGCCACGCCCACCCACGCCCACCCACGCCCACCCACGCCCACCCACCTCCACAGTCACTGCAACCAGTTCCCCTGAACCGGTCTGAACCAGTTAAATACCACCTCTGATTCCATGCCTCCCCACTCTGATGGGTTGGGTAGATGTGACCGGAAAGAGACAGTTCCTCAGATCACCTGATGTTCTGCCCCAGCTACGGACCCCAAAGAACGCAGCACACACAAAGTCCGTTCAAACCTTAGTGTACTGAATAAACCAGTCTTTTACAACAACGGCTGTTAATTAACTGCATTAACAGCCGCCAAGAATTCCAAGAATAATAACTGAAAGCTTACTGTGGTTGGCAGAATGCCCAGAAGCAATTTGCAGGAAGCTGATAAGATAAGCAACACAAGACACGAAGATATGTGAACGAAGTTGTTCCCTGCAAATTGCTTCAGTCAGCCTTCCTCCTTAAATAGGCTAAGGGAGTGGCCAATTAACCCCAAGCCTTACTCTCGAGGAGACGTCCTCCTGAGGAGCCACTCCCGCCTTTTGGCAGCTCTGCGTGCCCGTGCATCGAGAAGAGGCTCCTCCTCTTCGTCCTCTTCACTTAAGGGAGCTTCTGGAGGTTCTGAAGGCCCTGGCTGAATCCCTGCCTCTGGCACCACATCTTCTCCAGCCTCCTCACTGTCCGACTCGAGCGCCAGCTGCACAGGCTGCTGGAGCGGCACCACACCAGCCTCCTCGCTGTCGGAATCAGCCACCAGCCGCACAGGCCGCGTACGGGCCACAACACCTGAGCCCAAGCCATGGAGGGCTTTAAAGGTGACAAGCAGCACCTTGAGTTGCACCCAGAAGCCAATCGGCAGCTCCCGCAGCTCCAGCAGGAGAGGTGCTACATGTGCACATGGGAGGGGGGGGTCTGCACGAAACCATGCGGGCCGCTGCGTTTTGCACCAATGTGTGATCTCGCTTGGGAGAAGGGCGGCCGCCCACCAAGGAGGAAACCATCTTGAGTTACGCACCAGGTTGGCCCTGGCTTCTGTCTTGACGGTGACATGAGCGCTCACGGTGTCTCTCGGCATCGTTGCCATGACAACCGCGGACGGTCTCTCCGAAAGCCTTCTTCTGCTTGTTATCGCCAGCGCGAGGCTGGTGTCCTAGGAGGAGGAGGAGGAGGAGGAGGAGGAGGAGGAGGAGGAGGAGGAGGAGACAGCCTAATAGAGTTTAACTTAATCAGGGCGAGGATAAATTAGGTTTCCGTCCCTCATGAGCCAGATGGCAAACTAACGGTTAGGGCCTGGAGCCGAGTTAGAATTAGAATTGGGCAGAGGGTTTGTTTGTTGTTTGTCTTCCAACCTCGACCTCCCCCCACCCATCCCATCCTCAGAAGAACAAAAAGAGGGGTTTTGAAAACAAAATCAGATTTATTTTTTTTTCCAGGCATGCCCTGAATGCTGAGCCTTGTTGGCACGAGACACGGGTTGTTTTGCTGCACCATTTCCTTGCCTCGTTGGCAGTTTTCCTGGCATTTTCGGGGGTGGGGTGGGGGGGGTGGTTAGGTAGCGGGGACCGGTTGCATTCTTCATTGATTTTTTTTCTCTCCCTCTTTGAGGGGGGACTTTAGGATTGCAAACAGGCATCTTTGTGACTTGTGGGGTTCTGGGTGTTCCCTGAGGTTGGACATTTTCTTGCAGACGTTTCATTATCCAACTAGGTAACGTCATCAGTGCCAGAAGGGAGTTTGCAGAGAGGGAGAGGAAGAGGAAGAGGAGGAAGGGTCCTCGATGCTCTCTGAGTTTGGCTGTTTTCTTGCAGATGTTTCATGACCCAACTAGAGAACATTATCAGTGCTAGAAGAGAGGGGGGGTTTGCAGAGAGGAGGAGGAGAAGGAAGAAGAAGAGGAAGAGGAGGAGGAGGAGGAGGAGGAGGAAGAAGACTAAATGACCTCCAAGGCCCCTTCCAACTCTGTTACTGTTTTACGAGATGAACCAACGATGCAGGGGTGGGGGGGGGCTTATTTTTTTTTCCAAGTGCAAAGAATAAGAATAATTTCCTCTCGGGAAAGAGGGATAAAAAATCCAGGAGGGAAGGAAAATTCTCCCGGGAGGATGGGGGGTGGGGGATGGGGGTGGGGAGAGAAATCTGAATTGGAAGACAAAATTGCGGGGGGAGGGGAGGGCGGCAAAGCTCCAGCCCCAAAGCTGTACCACTCCCCCACCCCCACTCCCCATTCCCTCTTTCAAACCCTTCTCCTTTCTTCCAGAAATGGGGCAGCGGCCGCAGCAGCACCCCACGCCGACGGCTTTCGGCCTCTTTGCAAGCGAGATGGGGGGGGGGGGGAAGAAGCAGCATCGCGCGCTGCTGTCTGGATAACCTCCTCTCCTCCTTCTCCTCCTCTGCCGCCCCCCCCCTCCCCAATCCACCCATCCATCAATTTGGAAACCAAGCCGTTGCGTTGCACGATTCGGCGACGACCCTGGCAGAGAAAATCTCACGGCGGTTTTACCCTCTCTATTAGCAGCTGGGGTGGGGGTGATTCAAAGGATTTCCTCGGGCAAGATAGAAGCTGTCTGGGGTGGCGTAGAGTGTGTGGGGGG
>WNWU01000025.1:231250-250652 GCA_012654045.1 Ptyas mucosa
GGGGGGAGAGAGAGGGTGGGAGGGAGAGAAAGAGAGAGGGGGGAGGGAGGGAGAGAGAAAGAGAGAGAGGGAAAGAGAGAGAGAGGGAGAGAGAGAAAGAGAGAGGGGGAGGGAGTGAGGGAGAGAGAAAGTGGGAGAGTGAAAGAGAGAGGGGGGAGGGAGAGGGTGGGAGGGAGAGAAAGAGAGGGGGAGAGAGAGAAAGAGAGGGAGGGAAAGAGAAAGAGAGGGAGAGGGAGAGAGAAAGAGAGGGAGGGAGGGAGGGAGAGAGAGAGTGAAAGAAAGGGGGGAGAGAGAGGGTGGGAGAGAGGGAGAGAAAGAGAGAGAGAAAGAGAGAGAGTGAAAGAGAGAGAGAGGGAGAGAGAGAAAGAGAGAGAGTGAAAGACAGAGGGGGGAGAGAGAGGGTGGGAGGGAGAGAAATAGAGGGAGAGAGGGAGGGAGAGAGAGAAACAGTGAAAGAGAGAGGGAGAAAGGGTGGGAGGGAGAGAGAGAGGGAGAAGCGATTCTCCTAGGCTCAGCGAAGAAACCAACGAGGAAAGGCGAGAACGAGAAAGCGGGTCGGAAGAGGACAAGAGAAAAGCGGGAGGGAGGGAGGGAGGGAGGGGAGGAGACCAGGGGGCTGTCCCTCGCCCCCTCCCCACAAGGAGCGCGCCTGGAGCAGCCGAGGGGCTCCTATGGAAAGTCGGCCGGGGCAGGCGAGGGTGAAAGAGCCCGGGCGGCGGTGAAAAAGGAGCCGACGGCGCTGCGGCAGCAGGCAGGAACAAACGCCGGAGCCGGGAGCCAGCAGTCCGGGTCGAGGTGAGCCCGTGGGGCAGAGAAAAGGAAGGGGGGGACGCGGACGCAGAGGGGCGCTGGGCGCGCAAACCTGTTGGCGCCGCATCCTATGGGGAAGGGTCTCTGGCCTTTGTATCCGACAGAGTTGGGGGGGGGAAACAAAGGGAGGAAGGGGGGGTCGGTTGGAGTGGCGGGATGGTGTGGGGGGGGCTCTGCTGCGGTCGGGAGACCCTCAAACTAGAATATCCCCCCCCACCTCCATAGCAAACAGCCTGGGTAGGTGGCCTTTCCCCCTTTTCAGAGAAACCCACCCGAGACCCCTTGGTGGAGTTTCCCCCAGAGCCTGTTCACCCCTGAGCTTCACCCCCTCCCCCCTCCTTTCTCAGCCTGCCTTTCTCCAAGCTGAAAGGTTTCTGGATCCTTCTGGTTGGTCATTTAGGGAGTTGGGAGTCTAAGCTGGCACAGGGCAATAGAGTGGGGGAGGGGGGAGGGACACCTGTCAGTGGGTCCCTCCTTCCCTGGGTTGCCTTCAGGGATCTAGAGAGAGATCTGATTGGGTTGCACTGGGAAGAGACTTCCTAAATCTAGCTTTTAGGATCCCCCATCTCAATCCGGGCCCTTCTGTTCCATCAAGGAGACCTTTGAGAAACAAAGGATCCCCTTTGTTAGGTGGAGCCCAAGGGATCTGTTACGGGTGGCCAAGGCAACGGACATACTGATTCTCCACAAGATTAATGAAATGGGGGTGAAGAAACATCGATGCGTCTTTGGATAACGGTGGCAGAAGGACAGCCGACCAAGGCACTTTTTTTCCATGTTCTACAGGATGGGGCAGGAGGAGCCCCAGAATTTAGAATTCAGAGTAACTCAACTTCAGGAATTTTAAGATGTGGGCTCTTTGGGGCTCTCTGAGCTTTGGTTGTTTTCTTGCAGACGTTTCATGACCCAGCTAGGTAACTTCATCAGTGGTGGAAGGGAGTGGGGTTTGCAGGGAGGAGGGGGAGGAGGAAGAAGGAGAAGGGAGGATTGTGGGATCTTTGGTACTCTCTGAGCTTGGTGGTTTTCTTGCAGACATTTCATGGCCCAACTAGGTAATTTCATCAGTGATAGAAGGGAATGGGGTTTGCAGAGAGGAGGAGAAAGAGGAAGAGGAGGAGGAGGAGGAAAAGGAAAAGGAGGAGAAGGGAGGGAAAGGATAGGAAGAGAAGGGGAGGAAGGGAAGGAGGAGAGGAGGAAGAAAAGGAGAGGAGGAGGAGGATGGGAGGAGGAGGAGGATGGGAGATAGAGGACTGTAGGGTCCTTGGTGCTCTCTGAGCTGGGTTGCTTTCTTGCAAGACCTTTCATGGCCCAACTAGGTAACATCATCAGTGCTAGAAGTGAGTAGGGTTTGTGGAGAGGAGGAGGAGGAGGAGAAAAGAAGAAGAAGAAGAAGAAGAAGAAGAAGAAGAAGAAGAAGAAGAAGAGGAAGAATTATTTATAGATCAAGAGGGAGGGAGGAGAAAGAAAAGAAGGAGGAGAAGGAGAAGGAGAAGGACAGTGGGATCCTTGGTGTTCTCTGAGCTTGGTTGTTTTCTTGCTTTTCATGACCCAACTTCAAGTAACTTCATCAGTGATAGGAGGGAGCTGGATTTGCAATGTGGAGAAGGAGGAGGAGGAGGAGGAGGAGGAGGCGGCGGCGTATGGGATCCTTGGTGCTCTCCGAGCTTGGTTGTTTTTCTTGAAGACGTTTCATTACCCAACTCCATAACCTCATCATTGATAGAAGGGAGGGAGGTTTCAAGGGAAGAAGAGGAGGAGGAGGAGGAGAAGTGTGGGATCCTTGGTGTTCTCTCGTGTGTGTGTGTTTTTTTTTTCCCTCACTGGCTAAACAGAGTTAACATAAGGTTAATTAAGCACAACTTCACCCCCTAACAATACCAGCTGCAAGTCTTCCCAATAGCAGCTCAAACTTTAAAGAAAACAATCTCCTTCCCAGAAACGAGAACATCATCAAAGGATGCCTCATCGACTACAAAAAAAAAAAAATGGAGTTTGAATTTTCAGCTGGATATACCTGGCCGTATTTTCCCCCTGAGCAAGGGAGAGGAGAAGCCTGTTTGTTTTGCAGATAAAAAGAGGGCTGTGAAATAGGAGAATACAAATGCAGTGCTCCGTATTGCCAGCCCCGAGAAATGAAGAACCTTGCTCAGATGTTATTCCCGGAAATCGGTCGAGCGCCGAGCTTATCAAATTTGCATGTAGGAAAAACAACAGAAGGGTTAGGCTGGTTGCTGCTGGGGGTCAGAGAAGGAAAATACGTTCTTCCACAGTCAGATTCTGGACTTTTGGTACATCTGGTGGACTAGAACCTTGATTAGACTCTTTTGTTGTTGTTAGTTGCGAAGTCATGTCCGACCCTTCGTGAACCCCATGGACAACGTTCCTCCGGGCCTTCCTGTCCTCTATCATCCCCCGGAGTCCATTTAAGCTCACGCCGACTGCTTCGGTGACTCCATCCACCACCTCGTTCTCTGTCGTCCCCTTCTTCTTCTGCCCTCCATCGATTTCCTTGACGATGGTGTGACATTGTCCAGCTGAGGGTTGTAATCAGTCGGATCTGACGCTGGCTGAGTCATAATTTTTTGACCACTCCCCTTACTCCTCCTCTTTCAGGCTGTTTCGACTCAGTCGGCCTGAGAAAAACATCTCCGGCAGATCTGGCTCTACAGCCCTAATGAGGTCTGTTCAATATCACAGCGTTTATTTTATTTTTTTTCCCCTCCCTCTTGTAGCCTGCCAGTCTTTGCTTCGCTGGAGCGACCTGGGCTTCCAGTCTTTGCTTGGCCCATTTTGGAAGCCCCATTTAACTTTTTTTCCTCTTATTCTTTTCTTGTTTTGGTGGGGTTTTTTTCCCCACTCCATTCCACCAACGATTGTCTAAGGGGACTCAGACCACAATACCCGCCAACAAGGAAAGCGATTTCCTGGTTTTTGAACCAGGATCGCTGAATCCGGCCGCCGCACTGGAGAAGAGCCTGATGCTGGGAATGGGCATTGGTCTTACCTTAAAGGCCAGATTTCTCGCTTGGGGTGACATTGTCCAGCCCCTCCCTCCGTCTCAGTGCCTGTACAGTTTATTGTTCTTGTTCAAGTAGTTTTTTCCAGTTGTCCCGTTGGCCCGGTTTCTATTCCTGACAATGATGGTTCCTGTTGGAGATCCTTCTTGTGGCTTTCCTTCGTCGAAACTGAGCCTGAAAGGGGAGGAGCAAGGGGAGTGGTCAAAAAGTTATGACTCAGCCAGAGTCAGATCCGACTGATACAACCTTCATCTGGACAATGTCACCCCAATCAAGAAATCTGGCATTTAAGGTAAGACCAATGCCCATTCCCAGCATGAGGCTCTTCTCCAGGGAGTCCTTCCTTCTCATTAGGTGGCCAAAGGATTTGAGTTTCCTCTTCAGGATCTGGCCTTCTAAAGAGCAGTCAAGTTGATCTCCTCTAGGACTGACCGGTTGGATCTCCTTGCAGTCCAAGAGACTCGCCGGAGTCTTTTCCAACACCAGAGTTCGAAGGCCTCCATTCTTTGGCCTTCTCAGCCTTCCTTATGGTCCAACTTTCACAGCCATCCATTGCAACTGGGAAAACCAGTTAGACGCTTCGGCGGTTAACAAAAAGAGGTAAAATCCGGCTAGGAGGTATTGCTTCTGAAGACACATTTCCAGAGCAAGTATAAGTTTGGCCAGGAATAGCAAGGAAGATTTTTTTTAAAAAAATGGGAGAAAGCAAAATACAGGAAGTCCTAGACTTACAACCGCAATTGAGCCCAAAATTTCTGCCGCTAAGTGAGACAGTTATTAAGGGAGGTTGGTTAAGTGAATTTTGCCCCGTTTTATGACTCGTTTTTTTGTTTGTTTGTTTTTTTATAAAAAGTTTTTTTTTAATTTTTCATAAACGTATTTAAATGTACAGTCTCTTATCCATCATTAATCATTCATCATTCATCTTATCCTTTTACTTTCATTTGTTATTTGTTCGGGACTGCTCTTTTTACCATTTCCTCTCCTTTATTTTACCACAACCTTTCCTCTACCTCTTCCCTTCTCTTCCTTCTTCTATCTCTTTCTACTTTCCTCATTCCTCCTCTCCTTCCCTTTTCTACTTCTTCTCCCCTTCCCCCACTCCTCTCTTCTTCCTCCCTTTCTAACCCTCTCTCCTACTCTTCTTCCCCCCTTTTCTTCCTCTCCTTTCCCCTCTTCTATCCCTCTCTCTCCTTTCCTCTCTTCCTTCCCTCTCTCTACTCCTCTTTCCTTTTCCACTCCCTTGTTGTTTCCATTTTCTTTAAAAAAAAAACTTTATTAAACATAAAAAGATAAAATATCAAATCAAGTACATACAAAATACATTTATATTCACCCCATAAAATAGAAAAACAATACAAAATGAAACAACCTAGGTATATATATCTATATAGAAAGTGACTTATTACATCATTTATTTAACTTATTGACAGTGCTTGTTGTTAATTTTATTTTCTTGTTTTCTTGTGGAATTTTACAGTTACTCTCCTTTCTTTTGACTTGTCCAATCGTACCATCTATTCCATACAGTATAATATTTTGAGTCTACCTTGTTTCCATTTTCAATTCCATCTAGAATGCTATTCGAGCAGCCCCAATTTTCTATTGACATACATCTTCATTTCAAGTTCTTTTTTGCTTTATAATTACATCTCTTCTACCTTTCCTATACTTCATCAATCAATCAATCCATGTATCATCTGGGTACAACATTTCTGTGTCATCATCTTCAACATTTATTACCATTTTCTTAATGCGTACATTTATCTTTCCTCTTTCATTTAATTTTAACGTACTACAACGTATTCTTCCCAAAATGCTTACTTTTACATTATGTTTACATTATGTAAAAGTTTACATTTTACACTCTGTCGTTGAGGGCGCTTCCCAATTTATGCAAAACCGCGTGAAATCTCTGTTAAATTGCATTGAGCTAAGGGAAAGAAATAGCCAGTTTGGTATCGTGGTGAAGGAAGGCATCAGATTATTTTTTTTTTTAAATTTTATTTGATTTATATGCCGCCCTTCTCCGGAGACTCAGGGCGGCTTACAGTGCGTTAAGCAATAGCCTTCATACTTTTGTATATTTATACAAAGTCAGCTTATTGCCCCCACAATCTGGGTCCTCATTTTACCCACCTTAAAAAGGATGGAAGGCTGAGTCAACCTTGAGCCTGGTGGGATTCGAACTTGCAGTAATTGCAAGCAGCAGATGTTAATAGATGTTAATAACAGGGTGCTTTAAACCACTGTACTACAGGCTCTGATTAGAAACTCTAAATTCTAGTCCCACCTTAGGCACAAAGCCAACCTAGACGGCCTTGGGCCAATCACTTTATCTCAGCCCTAGGAAGGAGGCAATGGCAAGCCACTTTGGAGAAACCTTGCCAAGAAAACCTCAGAGACTCAAAGATTGTCACTGGGACACAACTGAACAAAAGGGGGGGGGGAAATTGAAAGAAATATGTAGATACTAAAACTTGCCCTGGGATTAATGCACCTTAAACAAAATAACTTCAGGGTGGGATTATTCCTTTCCAAAGTAAGAAAAACTCCTTGCAATGTTGTTGCAGGTTTGTTGTTGTTGTTGTTGTTGTTTTGAGTGCAGGGTTTTATAACCCTGCATTAATTTCCCTCGATCTGAATGTGCTTCGGAATGTTGCATCAAAATTCCCGTTCTCCATAGACAGGAGTCAGGATAAACATCTAAGACAGCCTTGTGAAAACCTCTAGAAGGGTAGCTTTTCTCTTCCCGGAATTCCTTGAATTGGAATCCTGCATCCAGTTTTAGTCGCTACGATGTAAAAAAGATGTGGAGACTCTAGAAAGAGTGCAGGGAAGAGCAACCAAGAGGATTAGGGGACTGGAGGCTAAAACATATGAAGAACGGTTGCAGGAACTGGGCATGGCTAGTCTAGTGAAGAGAAGGAGACATGATAGCAGTCTTCCAATATCTCAGGGTGCCACAAAGAAGAGGGAGTCAAGCTAGTCTCCAAAGCACCTGAGGGCAGGACAAGAAGCAATGGGTGGAAACTAACCAAGGAGAGAAGCAACTTAGAACTAAAGAGAAATTTCCTGACAGTGAGAACAATTAATCAGTGGAACAACTTGCCTCCAGAAGTTGTAAATGCTCCAACACTGGAAATTTTTAAGAAGAGATTGGACAACCATTTGTCTGAAATGGTATAGAGTTTCCTGCCTAAGCAGGGGGTTGGAGTAGAAGACCTCCAAGGTCCCTTCCAACTCTGTTATTCTATTCTATTCTATTCTATTCTATTCTATTCTATTCTATTCTATTCTATTCTATTCTATTCTATTCTACTCTACTCTACTCTACTCTACTCTACTCTACTCTAATTCCCCATTCAATACGATCATGACTAAGAACTCTGGGAGTTTAAGTCTAGAACCTGTTGAGATCGGAGAAGACCAGTTTAAGCAATCCCATTCAGGCAAAATTCCAATTATTGCTTGAATGGAAGAATTGATCTGATAACAGATGGAGGTTTTGAAGTCTCTGTGTCCTACAAGAACCATCCTTCTCTGGTGCTTTGAACTTCCAATAGCTGAAAGATTACTAACTTCACCCAGGAATACTTGCCTTCAAAAAGTATTCCAGAATAACTGTGCAATTCTGATGACCCACCAAGACATGCATGGAGATGGGGCTCTTTTCTTCCAACGTCTAGGTCAACAGCCATGGGTTCCGTGGGAGGAGACCACCACGTCAAGGAGGGAAGTCCAGTGGTGACACCTGAAGGGAACATCGTGATGAGCTTTAGTTTTGACAGCAACCAGCTAGAAGAAGAAGAGCTGCAGGAGAAGACTGGTCATACCAAAGGAGTCCTCACGTTCATGGAACCAGGTAAGAGTTGAAGAGATGGCTTAGGACCTCTCCAGTTGTAGCTCCCATGGAGGATAGTGCTTTTTTGAGATAGCAACTAAACGTCCTTCAACCTGGCTTCCATGTTCATAAAGTTCTCTTAATGACCATTGAGCATCTCACGTTCAATGAACAGTTTGGGTTTCTTCTGGTTTGTTCTGGGGAAATCCTTTTCATTTCCTTTTTCTGCCTGCCTTTGGTTAGAGCTCTAGTGACGGTTGGGATTAAGGGTTTGAAAAGCATAGGATTGCATTGACTGGTGATGTGTGTGAACCTGGTTTTCAGTTCTTTGGATTTGAGGAGTGAATCCTGAGCTTTGTGACCAATCCTCAAACTGACCATCTTTGCAGGTCAGTAAAACAAAAGAAGATTGAAGGAAGAACATAAGGGAAGTTGTAGTATCAGGCCAGCTAGCACTTACACCTCTAAGTAGAAATGATCTTTGGCTCCATTTATTGAGAAAAGTATAATTTTCTTAGATATCAAGTGTATTGCTGTAATGCATAGCTGTTGTGGCTCCGGCCCCCGAGCCTGTCTTATCGGAGGGAGAAGACTCCGAAAGGGAAAGAGAGGAGTTGGCAAGGCCTCCCTCTCCAGGACCCTCCTCTCTGGCAATGGCTCCGGTGTCCTTCGAAGGCCAAGAGATAGGCCAGGAGCCAGGCACTTCCGAGCAGCCGCAGCTGGACAGTGATGGGGATGAGGCTTGGCTGGACCCCTGACAGTGGCGCAGAGATAAGCGCGCGCAACAAAGGAGGAGGCGTGCCAGGGGTTAAGCTGAGTCACTGGACCACACCCCACAGGGTATAAAAGGGGGTGTGGTGGCCAGGCAAGCCTTGTGACAAACAAAGCTGAAAGCTACCACGCCATTCTGCATTGCCGGACTCTTGCTATATGCTTTGCTGGAATTAATTTGTGGACTGGACTTGATTACCCTGTAACTGTTGTAGATTTATTTTGATGTATGAAAGAGGAGAGAAGCTCCCTTAGTGAGTAAAGACTTTTGGCAGGCAGCCACTAGATTGCTGCCAATTTCTGTTATCAAAAGGGAATTCTTGTCGACTGGTTTGGTTTTTAACTCTTGGACGTCTGTTGGTGTGCATGTATGGGACGGGGACAGAACAATAGCCAGAACTGAGAATCGTGCTCTAAAATCCCTAAATTCAACTTTTCCCTCCCTGAACTGCCTCCCATCATTGACCATCCCACCCCATGACCAATCAGGTTCAAGCAAGATGTTTTCAGAATGGTCACTTCAAGCATAGGTTGGTAGGCAGCTGCCTTCTTCTCCCAGCAGGATGACCTTCAGGCAGCTTCTCAGGGAGATCCAGTAGTTACTTTTGCTTTCCCCCAAGCATTCACCCTCTTCATCGTCCCCACCCCAGAGTTCATGGCAGACCGCGTGGTAGTGAAGCACAAGTAAGCTGGTGGTTATGGGGGCAACTTGGCGCTCCCACGTAACACCCCACCTGCGCGAGCTACACTGGCTCCCGGTGTGAAGTTTTCAAAAGATGCCCTAATTAATTCATGAGCCATGAGCCAAACCTCAAAAGAAATACAGTCATTTATTAGGAGCACCATTTCGGCAATATTCCGATGCAGTTAGAACTAATCCCACGTAGATTTACGTTCCCCTATGACCCTGTCTCTCCCCTCCTCCCTGGCCATGTCATAAATCACATTCTCCAATTAACCACTTTGGCTGGCTGTGAAATCCAACACCCTCCTTCTGATTGCGGTAAGGAAGCATGTATGGAATGTATCTTCAGTTAGGGAAACCAATCAGCTCTATCAGTTCTCCCTCCCTCCTGCTCGTGGCAACTTGAAAGCTTTGCAAGTTGACACCCGGCGGTCTTCCGAGTGCAATTCAAGGTGTTGGTTACCACCTTTAAAACTCCCCATGGCTTGGGACCAGGATATATATGAGACCGCCTTCTGCCACTAACAGCCTCCCACCGGCCAATACGCTCCCACAGAGAGGGGCTCCTCAGGGTGCCATCGGCCGAACAATGTCGACCGGCGACACCCAGGGGGAGGGCCTTCTCTGTGGGGGCACCAGCACTCCGGAATGAGCTCCCCCTAGAGTTTTGTCTTAGCCCTGACCTGCGCCCCTTTCTCCGCGCCCTGAAGACCTTTCTTTTTTTTTTATTGAAAAAGTTTTACAAATACAAACTTTCCCCCTTTCCCCCCCCTAACCCAGCATTATAAAATACATATAAAAAACAATATATAATTCCATCCCACCCCCACCCTAGCCCTCCCCCTCCACCCTCTTCCCTCCCCCCCTGACTTCCATTATATGCAATGCTAATATTCCCAAACAATATATATATTATTCAATCTTCCATATCTTTTTTCTATATTTACTAACATACTAACATAATCATCTCAACTAAAAGCGATATAATATTTTCTAGTCTGATACTTATTCTGTACATACTCAATCCATAATTTCCATTCCTGTATATACTTCTCATGCGTCTGGTCTTTTAAAAAAGCTGAAACCTTTGCCATTTCTGCAAATCCAGCCATCTTCTGGGTCCATTGGTCAACAGTCGGTAAAACATCACTCTTCCAATGTTGGGCAATCAACAACCTAGCTGCTGTCACCATATACAAAATCAATTTAGTTTCACCCAGTGTAAAGTCTTTAGCTATACCCAATAGAAAAAATTGCGGAGAAAATTGTATTTTTTTCTTTAAAACATTTTGCATAACCCACCAGATTTTTATCCAAAAAGCCCTCACTTTCCTGCAAGTCCACCAGATGTGATAATATGTAGCATCTAAACAATCACATCTCCAACATTTTGGCTGCACATTAGGGTACATGCAAGACAATTTCTTGGGGTCTAAATGCCATCTATAAAACATTTTATAAAAATTTTCTCGTAAATGCCCTGAAGACCTTTCTGTTCCAGCAAGCCGGACTTGCCTAATATGTATTTTGTAAGGGGTGTATGTGTATTTTAATTTCGGAGCCAAATTTTATATATTTGATTTTAATTGGTTTTAAATTTTGTAAATCTATGTGTTTTATATGGCATGGGACCGCCCTGAGTCCTTCGGGAGAAGGGCGGTATAGAAGTCTAATTATAAATAAATAAATAAGCATAAAGTGGCATCTGACACTTAGTTTCACTTAGCGACCGCTTCATTTAACGTGTTACTTTTCTGTCTTTTTTTTCCGGGTTTAGTCTGTGAAAACCCTGAGCCTCAAGATCGTTACCATGGAATCTACTTTGCCATGCTTCTAGCGGGTGTTGGTTTTCTTTTGCCTTACAACAGCTTTATCACAGATGTTGATTACCTTCATCACAAATACCCAGGTAGGTGTCTTTTTTTCCCCCTATTCCAAAGTTCTCCGAAACTTTTGAAAGTCTTTTTTGGAGCTCTTTTATGGAATGAAAGCCATTAGAGGTAGGCATCGTAACTGATTCTCTACATACATTCATAACACAACTTGCTACGAGTTGAAGGTTGTGCCTTTTGGGTCCCTAACTTTCTCATAAGCTTTGGCTAGCGTGGTTAGTGGCAAAGGGCTTTGTGGTCCAAAACACAGATTTAGGGATTGAAAGAGTCTAAAGCAAGGTGCAACCGGTAGATTTCAATTCCCAGAATTCCCCAGCCAGCATGGAATTCTGGGCCTTGAAGTCCAGAAGTCTTCAGCGTTGGACACCAGTGCTTTAGATATGTATTTTTGTTTGCAAAGTCCCACTTGTTCAATTGAACTGGGGTTGCAATGCCTCTTAACCCAAGATAGTATTAATAGATTAATATATGACAAGATCAATTTATTATTGAATTATTGAGAAAGCATCTTGCTCTTTTTCCTATTCATATGTTTCCAGTTTTTGTTGAACCTGCCCAAGGAACACCAAAGATCCTCACTGCATACTTTTCCTTCCCTTCTTATTTTTTTTTTAAAATTAAATTTATATGCCTACCTCTGTTCCTCCTTTTTTTTTTTCATCTGTTTACACCTCCCACCAAGCCGGATTGTGAATTTTCTTGGTTTTGGTTTAGCGTTTTATGCAGGGGTGAAATGCTCCCGGTTCGGACCGGATCGCCCGATCCAGTAGCGATGGCAGGGGGTGGTTCAGAGAACCAGTAGCAAAAATCTCTGCCCCCCCCCCATGCCCAGCTGAGCCGCGCAATCATCAGAGGCCTTTTTTTAAACTTTTAAAAACATTTTTTTACAACCTCTTCAGCCGAAAAAATGCTTTTAAAAGTAAAAAAAAAACCAAAAACCTCTGATGATTGTGCGGCTCAGCTGGGATCGTCAGAGGCTTTTAAAAGCATTTTTTTCTGCAACCTCTTAAGGTTGTAGAAAAAATGCTTTTAAAGGTTTAAAAAAAAAAGTGGGCCACACCCACCCAATCACATTACCCCCACCCCCACCACCAAGCCACGCCCACAGAACCGGTAGTAACAAATTTACTCAGTCAATTCAGCAACACCTTTGTGAAGCAAGTGTTCTGTCCCCGTCTCCCACACGCACAAACACCCACCCCAAAGGGTTAAATAATTGTTCCAAAACAGTCAAAGGTTCGTTATCAAAACTTGGCAGCAACGCAGCAGCTGCCTGCCAAGAGCTTTTACTCCAAGAAGGAGGGGTTGTTCCTCCACCAGATAACACCAAAAATACAGACAGTTTGAAGTAGTCCAGTAACAGAAACCCACAACAGATGAGGCGTTGTTCGTCCAAAAGTGCAAGTGACTCGCCAGAGTTTTTGCTTTGTCCGTCACAGAGCTGGAATGGCCATCGCCCTCCCTTATATAGCCTGTGGGGTGTGGTCCAGTGACGCAGCTCAATCTCTGGCACGCCTCCTCATCTGCTGTGACCGTTTAGCACGCCGACGCTGGCGTGGATCCAGCCACAACTTGTCTCCCTCATCACTCTCCGACAGATCGGAGACACCTGGCTCCTGGCCAATCTCCTCTCCTTCAGCCGACACCTGAGGAATTGCCAGTGAGGAGGGGCCGGGAGAGGGAGGCCTGGCCGGCTCCTCTCCTTCATGTTCGGAGCCTTCTTCCTCCGATACGATGGGCTCAGGGGTCGGAGCCACAACAGCAAGGCCCTGGTTTAACATGGGATACGAGCCAAAATGTTGTGTCTTTCTGCAGGGACTTCGATTGTGTTTGACATGAGCCTAACCTACATTTTAGTAGCCTTGGTTGCGGTCCTTCTCAACAACGTCCTGGTCGAAATGCTGAGTCTTCACACCAGGATCATCGTAGGTATGTTCAGAATCTTTTTGTCTTCTCCATCTCACTTCCTGGCTTCTGCTCTTCACCAGAGAAGTTGTAGCCAGGGTTAGAACCAGTGGTGGGTTGCTACCGGTTCTCCCCGGTTCTTGCGAACTGGTAGTGGAAATTTTGAGTAGTTCGGAGAACTGGTAAATACCGCCTCTGCCTGGCCCCGCCCCCGATCTATTCGCTGCCTCCCAAGTCCCAGCTGATCAGCTAGAAGGAAAAAATCAGGGCTCACTTGACAAAAAAGAGAGAGAAAAAAACAAGACACTGTAGCTTTAAATTGAGAAGCCAAGAAGCCTCCCAGCTGATCGGCTAGAACCGATCTGCTTCTTGTAAACTGCTTGGTGGTGGTAGATTGGCAATTGAGGCCAAGCTGCCTGAAAGCGGTTTCCGATGCTCTTGGTGGTGGCAGAGCAGCAAAAAACTGTTTAAACTTTTGCTGTGGCGCTTCAAAGGGCCGCCCTACAGCTGATCAGCGGTAAAAGGCAGTGCGGTGGTAGACCAGTGCGCTCCAAAACAAATGGGTAGACTGGTATGGCTCTGCAAGTAGTTAAAAGCCTGGTTGACCAGTACCTCTGCTCAATCCTAAAGAATTGTTTGTCACATGACCATCAAACCACGCCCACAAAATAAACCACGCCCACAGAACCGATAGTAAAAAAATTTAGAACCCAACCCTGGTTAGAACGTTCTCTATGTCTTCTCTTCTCCATGTCTTCCTCCAAAGTTTCAGTCAGAAGTTCAAGAAGGAAGCCATAGAGGTGTTACCTGAATATTAAAGATAAAGGTTCCCCTTGCACATAAGTGCTAGTCGTTCCTGACTCTAGGGGGCGGTGCTCATCTCCGTTTCAAAGCCGAAGAGCCAGCGCTGTCCGAAGACGTCTCCGTGGTCATGTGGCCGGCATGACTCAATGCCAAAGGCACACAGTACACTGTTATTTTCCCATCAGAGATGGTCCCTATTTTTGTACTTGTGTTTTTTTTTTAACGTGCTTTCGAACTGCTAGGTTGGCAGAAGCTGGGACAAGTAACGGGAGCTCACCCTGTTACGCAGCACTAGGGATTCGAACCGCCGGACCGCCGACCTGGCGATCAACAAGCTCAGTGTCTTAGCCACTGAGCCACCACGTCCCTATGACCTGAATATATATATATATATATATATATATATATATATATATATTAAAAAAAACCTGAATATTACTTACTCTCAATGATCTCCATGCTGGAGAATTTATATGCTGGAAGATAAACATCTGGCATTTCTTTCATGGCATGTTTCTTTTGTTCATTTCAGGGTATCTCTTTGCTTTGGGTCCTCTTCTCTTTGTGAGCATGTGTGATGTCTGGCTTGATCTCTTCTCCCAGCACCAAGCTTATGCGGTCAATCTTATGGCGGTAGGCGTAGTGGCCTTTGGTTGCACAGGTATGTGTAGGAATGGGAGCGGGAAAATTTCCCAGCCAGTCTAGGAACAAGGGTGTCCTTGGTTGAAATTCATGGACGACGTTGTCATTGTTGACCAAAAAGGAGTCAGGAAGGTGGTGGAGAAGAACTCCCTTATGAAAGATGACATCTAATAAATCGAAATCTAGAACAGAATAGAATGACAGAGTTGGAAGGGACCTTGGAGGTCTTCTAGTCCAACCCCCTGCTCAGGCAGGAAACCCTCCACCACGTCAGACAAATGGTTATCCAACATCTTCTTAAAAATGTCCAGTGTTGGAGCATTCACAACTTCTGGAGGCAGGTTGTTCCACTGATTAATTGTTCTCACTGTCAGGAAATTTCTCCTTAGTTCTAAATTGCTTCTCTCCTTGAATAGTTTCCACCTGTTGCTTCTTGTTCTACCCTCAGGTGCTTTGGAGAATAGCTTGACTCCCTCTTCTTTGGGGCAGCCCCTGAGATATTGGAAGACTGCTATCATGTCTCCCCTAGTCCTTTTCACTAAACTAGACATGCCCAGTTCCTACAACCGTTCTTCATACGTTTTAGCCTCCAGTCCCCTAATCGTCTTCGTTGCTCTTCTCTGCACTCTTTCCAGAGTCTCCACATCTTTTTTACATCGTGGCGACCAAAACTGGATGCAGGATTCCAGGTGTGGCCTCACCAAGGCCTTATCAAGTGGTATTAACCCTTCACGTGATCTCGATTCTATCCCTCTGTTTATGCAGCCTAGAACTGTGTTGGCTTTTTGGCAGCTGCTGACTCATATTTAAATCTAGTACTTAGACGTCATAGCTCTCCTTCTCTTTTGCTTGCTGAAGTCTCTCTCCCCTTTTAAGTGCAGCAATCCAGTTTCTATGGTTACACCGGGATGCTGCCAAAGCGGTACACTCAAGGAGTGATGACGGGAGAAAGTGAGTATTAGCTTAATACTGTTCACTGAAGTCTGAAGGGTAGGTAGCAAGAGACCTGCCTCTTCAATAATTCATTCTCATTCCTGGCACTTAAAAATAGGGGCATTCATGATTCATCCCATTGTCCCAAAGGTGCTTTTTTTTCAAGAGGCAACTGGACTTTCTGGTTTTTCTCTGAAGATGTTTCTTTTCTCATCCAAGCAGGTTCTTCAGAGATTCAGAGATGAAGAAGCTTCTTGGATGAGAAGCAAAATGTCGTCAATGAAAAGCCAGGAACTCACACCCATAATTCTATGCGCCCTGCCCCCACACATGTGTGTGTGACCCCCCGCTCCTCGCACGCGATAGCATGGTAGGCCTGTTTTTTGCTCTCCCCAGCCTCCAGAGCCTTTCTAGGAGTCTGGGGAGGGCAAAAACGGCCTTCCTCACCACCCTGGAGGCCTCCGGAGGCTGAAAATGGCCCGTTTGCCAACTTCCAGTCCCACCAGAAGTTGGCAAATGGGCCGTTTCCAGCCTCCGGGGTGGGGGAGGCCATTTTCACCCTCCCCAGACTCCTAGAAAGGCTCTGGACGCTGCAGGGAGAGAAAAACGGGCCTTCCCCACCCCCCACCCCCAAGGTCCTCTGGAAGCAGGAAACAGCCTGTTTCCCTACTTCTGGTGGGCCCTGTTGTGGCTCCGACCCCCGAGCTCATCATATCGGAAGAAGAAGGCTCCGAACATGAAGGAGAGGAGCCGGCCAGGCCTCCCTCTCCAGGTCCCTCCTCTCTGGCAATTCCTCAGGTGTCAGCCGAAGGAGAGGAGATTGGCCAGGAGCCAGGTGTCTCCGATCAGAGTGCGGACGAGGGAGACAAGTTGTGGCTGGATCCACGCCAGCGTCGGCGTGATAAACGTTCACAGCAGATGAGGAGGCGTGCCAGGGATTAAGCTGAGTCACTGGACCACACCCCACAGGCTATAAAAGGGAGTGGGGTGGCCAGTCAGATTCTGTGACGGACAAAGTTAAGTTCTGCGAATCCCTTTGTTGCAAATCTGCTGAAGGCTTTTGAACCGGACTGTTTTCTCCCAACCGGTGTGTATTGTATCTGTTATCTGGTGGAGGAACACCCCCCTCCTTGTTATAGTAAATCACTTGGCAGCTGGTTCTCGTGTTGCTGCCAAGTCTCCGATAACGGACTTGCTTTGTTTGTGCCAATTCTTTAACCCACGGCTGTCTGCGTGTGTGTTTGTGCGTGTGGGCGACAGGGACAGAACAGGCCCAGAAGACTCGAAAATCAGCTGGCCAGCACGTGCATGCGTGCCGGAGCTGAGCTTGCGTGCCTACCAATATAGCTACGTGTGCCCCCTGTGGCACGCGTGCCATAGGTTCGCCATCACGGCTCTATACAATCCCCCACCCATTTTCCCACAGTAGAATTTGTGGCAGGCCTGAAGCCTGAAGGCTCCAAAGGTAGAAAGATGGCTTCCAGGTCTGACTCAAAGCCTTCACAAACTCTACTAATGCCATTGTCCATGCGGTGGTCTTAGTGCTAAGACCCAAACTCAACTCCCATCTCTTCCTTCCAGGCACTGCGGGGGTCATCATCTCCTTAAGTCGCATCTTCACCAGGTTTCTTCTGTCTGACGAGAAGGAGAATACCATGGTCTTCTTCTGCATCTCCATTATACTGGAGCTCTCTTGCTTTGTCCTCCACCTCGTGGTGAAACAAACCTACTTTGTCAGGTATTACACCTCCCGATCCCAGGACGGGGCCTCTGAGTTGAAAGGGTCGATGGACAACGGCACCAGATACAGAGTCCACCATGACGTCACAGCAGAAGACATCCGGTTTGTAAGTTGTGGCCAGAAATGATCTGTGCTCTTTCTTGGATTTTTGCATTTTTGAGACAGTTTTCACTAACCTCCTGAGTATCTATCTGGAAATGTTAGGGATATAGTTTTGAGAATTGGTTCCTTACTCGACATATTGGGAGGATGGACCTAAAGTAGTATGAATAGAAATAGCTTATATGCCCCTCCAAGATCACATTGATCAAATATGACAGCAAAAGTAACATAATATTTCTTTCTTCTCTCTTTTCCTTCTTTCCTTCCTTCCTCCCTCCCTCTCCTTGCTTTCCTGCCTTCCTTCCTTTCCTTCCTCCGTCCCTTCTTTTCCTTGCTTTCTTTTCTCTTTTCCTTCCTTCTCTCTTTCCTTCCTTCCTCCCTCCCTCCCTCCCTCCCTTCTTCATCACTGCTGGAAAACCTCACCACTCCCAGCATCACCTTTAATAATAAAACATAAACCAAGATGCAATTGCACAAATATTGAAAAGTAAGACTACATAAAGATTGTAAATCCGGTATCCATCCATCCATTCTCCCTCCCTCCCTCCCTCCCTCCCTTCCTTCCTTCCTTCCTTCCTTCATTCATTCTTCCCTCCCTCCCTCCCTCCTTCCTTTATCCCTCTCTCTCCTTCCCTCCCTCCTTCCATCCTTCATCCCTGCTTCCCTCTCTCTTTCCTCCCTTCCTTCATCCCTGCCTGCCTGCCTCCCTCTTTCCTTCCTTCTTTCCTTCTTTCCTTCCTTCCTTCCTCCCTCCCTCCCTCCCTCCCTCCCTCCTTCCTTCCTTCCTTCATTCCTGCCTGCCTGCCTGCCTCCCTCTTTCCTTCCTTCCTTCCTTCCTTCCTTCCTTCCTTCCTTCCTTCCTTTCCTCACTGCTGGAAAACCTCACCACTCCCAGCATCACCGTTAACATAAACCAACATGCAATTGCACAAATATTGAAAAGTAAGCCTACCTAAAGATTGTAAACCCAGGATCTAAGGACTGGTTGAAGGAGAGAAATGGTGACCTCTTCTGGTGGACGAAGTTAATTCAAATGAGTTCACAGTGACAGAAAGTCCACCTTCAAAGTGGCAGGGAAGATGAAGATACATTAGATGTGATCAGAGGGCTTTAGAGTTCTTTGGGGGGATTTCGGCCTCCCCTTTTGCACAAGAGACGGTTCTCCGAGGAATGAATAATCAAAAATCGCAAAATCACTGTTTTGTGTCTTGGTTAAAATGTTGAGTGCAATTAAGGAGATGTAGGTTCAAATCCACTTTCAGCTGCTGGTCCTTCTTTCTGCTCAGCTCACCTCACAAGGTTGGGTTGTAGAAAAAAAATTGGAAGCCACGTATATCATTTGAGCTCCCAGGTATATAAGTGAATGATTGGCATGTTGGCTAAAATGATTGTAGAGATCCTCCATGTTAAAAGCAGTGTCCTCCAACTATTACATCTTCATCATCATCATCATCGCAACCTCCTCCTCATCCATTGAGCTGTGCTGGGGGTTCTTGGCAGTTGACTTTGGTGGTTGCTATTTCTCTGTCCTTTCGCTCCAAGGAGAATCGGCTTCCCAGGCAAAATGCGTCTCCTCCAGACACCTGTGGAGATGCAGATGAGCTGTCTGGCAGCGGCACCTACGTTAGATTTGACGTCCCTCAACCTGAAATAAAAAGGAGTTGGCCGAGCTTCAGAGGTAACTATAGCAGAGCCTCAAGAGGGGAAAGGCCAAAAGTTGATAATGGTTTTTGAAAGCTTGTTTTTGTACATTTGGTCCTTTTTTTTTTTACAATTGCTTTTTTTAGGGGCAGGAAAGGAGGAAAAGAGGGGGAGGGAGGGAGGGAGGGATGGAGGGAGGGAGGAAGGAAGGAAGGGAGGGAGAGAGGGAGGAAGGAAGGAAGGAAGGAAGGAAGGAAAAATAAAAAAGAGAAAGGAAAGAAGAAGGAAAAGAGAAGAAAGAAAAAAGAGAAAGGAAAGAAGAAGAAAGGAAAGAAGAAAGAAAAAGAAAGAAAGGAAAAAAGAAAGAAATAGAGAGAAAGAAAGAAAGAAGAAAAAGGGAGAAAGAAAGAAGAAAAAGAGAAAAAGAAGGAAAGAGAAGAAAGAAAGGAAGAAG
Organism: Ptyas mucosa; assembly: GCA_012654045.1. Classification (NCBI taxonomy): domain Eukaryota; kingdom Metazoa; phylum Chordata; class Lepidosauria; order Squamata; family Colubridae; genus Ptyas; species Ptyas mucosa. Next base: position 250,492 of record WNWU01000025.1, read on the forward strand.
AAGGAAGGAAGGAAGGGGAGAGGGAGGGAGGGAGAAAGGAAGGAAGGAAGGAAGGAAAGAAGAAAGAAAAGAAAGAAAGGGAAAAAAGGGAAAAAAGAAATAGAGAAAGAAAGAAAAAGGGAGAAAGAAAGAAGAGAGAAAAAGAGAAAAAGAAGGAAAGA
>WNWU01000025.1:250662-269958 GCA_012654045.1 Ptyas mucosa
AAAAGGGAGAAAGAAAGAAGAGAGAAAAAGAGAAAAAGAAGGAAAGAGAAGAAAGGAAGGAAGAAGAAGAAGGAAGGAAGGAAGGGGGGAGGGAGGGAGGGAGGGAGAAAGGAAGGAAGGAAAGAAAGGAAGGAAGGAAGGAAGGAAGGAAGGAAGGAAGGAAGAAAGGAAGGGGGATTCCCAATCTTCCTTTCAACAATTATACATACCACCCATCTCTCTGAAATTATATCATAACTCCCTTCTTTCCACCACCTATTCTAGGTCACCTCCCTGGTTTCTGATGAAGGCGACAAGCCAGGATGGAAAGCATTTTTCGTGGTCTAACCGCTTTGTTTCTCTGGATTCCGACAGACATGATGCTCCATCGCTTCATCGTCTCTCGCCTGATCTGGACCTACATGCTCTCCATCGCCGTGACTTACTTCGTCACGCTGTGCCTCTTCCCTGGGCTGGAATCGGAGATCCAGAAGTGTACCTCGGGGGAAGCGCTGCCCATCTTCCTCATGGCCGTCTTCAACCTTTCCGATTTCCTGGGCAAGGTAACCAACCTTCTTGGCCAGGATCCTCAGGCAGAATGGCTCGATGACCCGAGCATCTCTTGGCAGATGGAGAACCCCAAATTTGCAGAGGGGGTGGGTGGGTTGTCACAGGGTCAGAGGTACCATTCCTCCGCTGGGATTGGGGACGGCCGAGATCTGGGATATGTACCCTTTGCCAGAGGGTTTTCTGATGCGGTCACAGGATGAGCAGAAATGAAGCGAGCAGGGGGGTCAGATCAAGGGGGGGGGATGATGACAAGAATCTCTTTGATGTGTCCTCCTCCCCCTTTGTGTCTCTGACCCTCGTTTTTCTCTCCACCCCACTCCAGCCCTGAGTTTCATCTTGCATTCCAGGCAGAAACCCGAGCTGTTCTTGCTTGAAAATAGATTAATGGCCGCCTCTAAAGTTGGCAGGTTCAGAAGAAGTTTCCACTCATAAATCCCAGGTGGGATTCTTAACCTCTGCCTGTGTTTGACAGGGGCAGAGAATCCCGTGTCTTCCGGTTAAACAAGCCTCCCCGCCCTGAGGTAGTCTACCTGTGAACCCCAGATAGTTGGCTTTGCCTTCATGTGGGAGAAAAGCCTGTTGTGGCCCACCAGTGGCCAGCGGATCTGGCAGCAGGTTCGGACAGTGAGGAGGTTGGGGAGGAACCTGGGCCAGTCCTGGAGTCTGGGGAAGGCCCTGATGAGGGCTCTGCGTCGGAGGCAGAGAGGGAGCCAGGACCGTCTGACAGTTATCAGCTGCCTTCGGAGTCGGACATCAGTGAGGCAGACGAACAGCTGGAGCCTGTTCCCAGTGTCCGCATGCGCGGAGTTGCCAGACGAAGGGAACAGCTAAACAACAAAGGTCGACTAGGGAGTCAGGCCACAGGTGGACGATGAAGGGCCCCTCCCAGAGGGAATAAAAGAGCGAAAGGGGACGGGAGTTTGCAGGAGACGATTTGTTCATTCCTGCATTCTTGCCAAGTATTGCGGGCGTCTGAAAGAAAGCGGCCTGGCCGCTCTCCAAGCCTGATAAAGGTCGGTAATTGTGAGCGATCTTGAAAGACGGTAGGAGAGGAAAGTCTTTGCTGGAGAGGAATTCACTGTCAATTCAATAAATGGGGTTTTTGTCGGGACAAGGAGTCTCCTTCGTGCTGCTGGGGAAACCTAGGTCAAAACACCACCTAAAACAGATCCAGGAAGTCTCTTAATGTTTCTCTTGTGGATCCCGCAGATTTGTAAGAATTCGGTTCTCCTTTTTCCACATTTCCCAGATTTTGGCAGCGTTGCCTTATGACTGGAGGGGAGCCCACCTCCTTCTCTGCTCCTGCCTGCGAGTGGTCTTCATCCCTCTATTTATCCTCTGCGTCTACCCCAATGAGAAGCCCACCTTTAGCAACCCGGCCTGGCCCTACATCTTCTCGCTTCTGATGGGCATCACCAATGGCTACTTTGGCAGCGTCCCCATGATCCTGGCGGCCGGGAAAGTGAGCCCCGAGCAGCGGGAATTGGCAGGTTAGTCAAAGCAACCGTTTTGCATGCCTCCCCACTCCCCCGCAAGAATTGTGAGACGCCGTTGTCAGAAAAGAAGTCCGGAAGGAGTTTTTAGATCAGAGGGGACAATGTTGGCACCTCTGCCACTTAATTAATTTTTTTCAGTAGAAGAAGTACCGTGTAGAGCAGGGCTTCTCAGCTTTAAGACGTCTGGACTTCCGACTCCCAGAATTCCCCAGCCAGCATGGGGGATTCTGGGCATTGAAATCTGCCCACCTTAAAGATTCCTAACTTGAGAACGACTGTTGTAGAGAATCTCTATCTTGCTGTCATCTCTCTTTCTCTCTCTCTCTCTCATTCTCTGTATCTATATTATCTTTCTCATTTTCTATATCTATTAACTCTTTCTTGGAGTCTCTGTATCTACCTATCATCTATTCTCTTTCTCTGTAACTAACATCTATTATTTATCATATATCTATCATGTATCATAATTCATCATATATATATCCATCTCTCTCTCATCTTTCTCTATCTATTTATCTGTCTATTTATCTATCTATCTATCTATCTATCTATCTATCTATCTATCTATCTATCATCTATATCCATCTATCTATCTATCTATCTATCTATCTCTATCTATCTATCTATCTATCTATCTATCTATCTATCTATCTTTCATTTTCTTATATCCCTCTCATCCATCACCTATCTATCCATCTATATCCATAATTATCTATCATCTATCTATCTATCTATCTATCTATCTATCTATCTATATCTATCTATCTATCTATCTATCTATCTAATATCTATCTCCATAATTATCTATCATCTATCTTTCATTTTCTTATATCCCTCTTACCCATCATCTATCTATCCATCTATATCCTTATCTATCTTATCTATCTATCTATCTATCTATCTATCTATTTATCTAATATCTATCTCCATAATTATCCATCTATATCCATAATTATCTATCTATCCATCTATCTATCTATCTAATATCTATCTCCACAATTATCTATCTATCCATCTATATCCATAATTATCTATCTATCTATCTATCTATCTATCTATCTATCTATCTATCATCTAACATCTTTCATTTTCTTATATCCGTCTCATCCATCATCTGTCCATCATTTATCTATATCTATCCATTCATCCCTTTTGAGGAGAAAAACTATTAAAATAAATTATGCGTTTGGTCATCCCTCAAATGATGACATCATGTGTATCATGACATCATCCTGCAAAGGACATCAGTTGTCTAATTTGTGTACTTTGCAAGATGATGTCACCGACCATTGAGATGGAGACTCAAGAGCTGTAACCGTCTCCTCTCCGTTTCTCACTCCCAGGTAACACCATGACGGTGTCCTACATGACAGGGCTGACCCTGGGCTCCGTAGTAGCCTACTCTACCTACAGCCTGATCAGCACTTCTCCAAGTTCCTGTCTCTACCCAGAGAACTACACTGCCTCGGTCCTCGATGAGAACTGACCAGACCATTAATGGAGCACTTGACGTCTAGGCACGGCCAGGCAAGATGGCGGGGTAGGGGGAAAGAGAGTCTGTGACTCGAGGCCCCCCTGCAGGCACAGCCCTAGATCCTTCAGGATCCGCAAGGAAAAATCCAAGCCACATCTTTACCCAATGACTATGCGTAGGATACCCATATACCCATACTCGCGTGAGTATGACCCATTTGGCTATTCTTCTGCGCAGGTTGCGTTGTTCCTGTTCGTTCCAGCCAGGTTTGAGCAGGACGTTTCTTTTCTCCAGTGAATCGTTGCGTGTCCCCCTACAGCTATCCCTAGCAGCTCTCAAATCCATCGGTCAGAATAGCATGTTGCCCATGTCACGAAGGAGACATCCTTTAGCTCGCTTACCGTATTTTTCGGAGTGTGAGACGCACCGGAGTATAAGACGCAGCTTAGTTTTTGGGGAGGAAAATAGGGGGGAAAAAAAATCTGCCTACCAGGGATTCGTCTGTTTAGCGTCCTTAGCCTAGTCAGCTTCAGCACATTAGTTTGTTGGGTTTTTTTAATCCCCTGTTTGGGGATAAAAAAAAAAAAACAGCTTCTAAGGCACAGCTGAGAGGAAGCAGCAATGAGAAAAGCAGGCAAAGCACGGGAGAAGATCGCTTCACTCGGCTAGCGCCTAGTTAGGGCTGAAAAAAAGCTTCTAAAGAACAGCTGAGAGTCGGAGCAAAGCATGGAGATCACTTCACTCACTAGCATCGCGCTAAAGCAGAGCGGAGAGTTGAGGGAGCAGGCAAAGCTGGGAAGATCGCTCTCTAGTGCCTCGTTAGGGCTAAAAAAAAGCTTCAGAAAAAGCTACATTCGGAGTAGAAGACGCACCCAAATTTTCAGCCTCTTTTAGGGGGGAAAAAGGTGCATCTTATACTCCAAAAAACACAGTAGCTTTTAGTTTGTTTGTTTTTTTAGACAGCTGCTCCGTCAACATTTGGAAGGCACAAGTCCGTCTCCCGTGAAAAGGTGAATTCCCAGATTTTGAGACAAGCTGAGGTCGAGGGATTTTTGCACAGGGCGCGCTGGGGTTTTAGGGTGCAAAGGAGAAAAACGGGGTGAAAAACATTTTGGAGGTCAAATCATGGCAACCGGAATGGATTTTCCTTGTTCGATTGAGATGTTTCGCCGCTCTGCCAAGCAGCTGTAATCAGTCGTAGCAAGTTACAGGTAGTCCTTGAATTACGACCTCAATGGAGCCCAAAAGCTCCGTTCCCAAGCGAGACATTTATCAAGTGAATTTTGCCCCATTTTAAGTGCATCATGGCAATGGATAACCCGGTTGTTAAGTGAATCTGGCTTCCCCATTGACTTTCCTCAACAGAAGGTTGCAAAAAGGAGATCACGTCACCCCGGGATACTGCAACGGTCATAAATATCAGTCAGTTGCCAAGCATCTGGATTTTGATCACCTGAACATGGGGACACTGCAACGGACATAAGTGTGAAAAAAAACCGGTCACAAGTCACTTTTTTCAGCCCCGCTGTAGCTTCGATAAATGAACTGTTGTATGTCAAAGATTACCCTGTAATGCTATTTTATTTTATTTTTTAATTTGATTTATATGCTGCCCTTCTCCGGAGACTCAGGGCGGCTTACAATGCGTTAAACAATAGCCTTCATACTTTTGTATATATTTATACAAAGTCAGCTTATTGCCCCCACAATCTGGGTCCTCATTTCACCTACCTTAGAAAGGATGGAAGGCTGAGTCAACCTTGAGCCTGGTGAGATTCGAACTTACAGCAATTGCAGACAGCTGGATGTTAAATGCTGCCTTAGTAGGAGGAATTAGCCTGCTACGCCACTCAGACTCCTTGTTGGAGCTACAACTAACACAACCTCCATATCAAATCCCTTCAGCCAGGGCTTCTTAGATTAAAATCCAAATTACAGATGGAACTTCTTGTTTTTGCAGGGAAAGAACCCCAAAGTAGATGTAGGAGAGGCTTTTCCTGCTATACTCCACTCTTAATATTTAAAATGCGACCTGTTTTAATTGCTCTTCGATTTAAAAAGAGAAAGAGAGATACCTCCTGCGTAAATAGCACGCAGGGGAGGATTCTAATCTCTCTTTAAGTTTGTCCATGGGACATTCACGGATGAGATTCTACGTATATCTCATAAAATACGTTGAAAAAGCAGCAGCTCTGTTGTGTCGGCTGAGCTAAGAAGCCGAGAGCCATGTTGTACGAAACCAAAGACCAGAAACCATGTTAAGGTTGTTCTTGCGGTATCTTTTTGTGGTTTGTTTCCCATTTCTGTGTGTTCCACGTAAACTTAAGAGGAGTCGAATTCTACAGCACAGATAATAGGGTGGGTAGTTTTACATTTCTGCAATATTTTTTTTTTTAAAGTTGAGTTGTCACTGCTCAACTTTTTTAAAAAGTTGAGTTGTCACTGCTCAAAAGTTGAGCTGGCCATCACCATTTCAACAAAAGGAAGCTCAAATACTTTGGCCGCCTAAGGAGAAGGGAGGACTCCCTGGAGAAGAGCCCTGATGCTGGGAACGATGGAGGGCAAAAGAAGAAGAAGGGGACGACAGAGAACGAGGTGGCTGGATGGAGTCACCGAAGCAGTCGGCGTGAGATTAAATGGACTCCGGAGGATGGTAGAGGACAGGAAGGCCTGGAGGAACGTTGTCCATGGGGTCGCGATGAGTCGGACACGACTTCGCAACTAACAACAACAAAGTTGTCAGCTATCATTACCCACTTGTGAACAACTGAAAAATGTGAAGTAAGAAGGAGCATTGCACGCTTAATCCTTAGGTATTTGTCAGCTTCAAGCCGTCGAGACAGTTTTCCCTGGATGGGAGCTCCAAATATGAGCAGAAAAGAAATGCTTTTTTCCTTCCCTTCAAATCACCTTGTAGGGTGTGTCGGGTCTGTTTGGGCAGGGGGGTTGGGCTAGATGACCCACAAGGTCCCTTCCGACTCTCTTAATCTGTAAAATCAGCTTGCCTTAAAACTTGAAAGATCTTGGATGGAGCCTGTTGCTATGTATCTTCCCCTAAACAGATATCCCCACCCAGGTCCAAATGTATTTGTGGAAGAGAATATTTGTAGCCTCGGGGTTGAACTCTGGGGTCCTTGGGACTCTCTAGTCAGCTGTGCCCCCTCCCACCTTCCACTTACACCTGGTTTGAAACGTTCTGCTCAAATTCCTCCCTCGTCCTCTTTTAAAGACCCCCATAATCCCTTGCGGGGTGGAGTCTTGGGCAACTGAATTAAGCTAGCGGAGTGTTTTACTGGCCAGATGCCCTTCCTATCGCCAGGGCGGAGTTTTGTTCAGCAGATATATTCTCAGCGTGCCCAGAGGGAGAGAAAAATATCTGCCTCTACCTGGGATCGAATTCGCAGCCTCCTGATTTGCGAGGCGGGAGCGCCACCTCTAGGCCACCGCACCACTCCGCTCAAATTCCTTTCCCGAAAGGACAGAAATGAAAGAGAGACAAAGCACCCCCTTTGCACAGCCTTCTGTAGTTTGTGTAGCAACCAACACGCCCTCCTCTGGGACAGTCGTCACCATCATCTCTCCGCCAGGTTGGCTTTGGGGGCAGAGCACCTCAGAAGCCAAGAAATTGTGGTTCTCCCAAGTTCAAGTTTACCTTTGGGGGGGCATGAGGGTTGCAAGAAACCAAGTGGTGGGTTTAAAAAATGTTTACTACCAGTTCTGTGGGCGTGGCTTGGTGGGCATGGCAGGGGAAGGATATTGCAAAATCTCCATTCCCTCCCCAGTGCTGGGGGAAGGATATTGGAAAATCCCCATTCCCTCCCCACTCCTCGGGGAAGGATACTGTAAAATCTCCATCCCCTCCCCACTCCTGGGGGAAGGATATTGCAAAATCTCCATTCCCACCCCACTCCAGGGGAAGATTACTGCAAAATCCCCATTTCCTCCCGATCAGCTGGGACTCGGGAGGCAGAGAATAGATGGGGGCCGGGCCAGTCAGAATTTTTACTACCGGTTCTCCGAACTACTGAAAATTTCTGCTACCGGTTCGTCAGAACTGGTCAGAACCTGCTGAAACCCACCTCTGGGCTCTTCCGAGATCTGAAGTGAGTTTACGTAAGTAGGGTTTAAAATGAGCAGTTGGGGCACCAAAGTCACAGGTTGCCATTTCCAATCAAGGATCAAGAATCTCTGGTCTGTGGATAAATGCGTGTGGTCTCTGATGAGCACCACATACAAAAAATACTGCCAAACAGGAGCCCATCTGCATTGCAAATCTTGCAGCCCTGCAGAATCTACGTCACCATCTGTCGCCTTCAGCCAACTAACCAGGTTTTGCCTCACATAGGTGACTCTATCTGCCTTTATATGATTTGCAAAAAACCCCTTGCTGTGAAACGGTTTAGAAAACGTTGCAAATCCCTGAACTTTTTTTATTCGCGCCAAACACTAAACCAATATCTCTGGTTGGATGCATGAGAAGATGGGCGGCCGTCGTAGGTCGGACAATCTGCAAATGTTCATCTCGGGAAAGAAATCATGGTTTGCTACAACCAAATGCAGGTTTCGTACTCAGTCCAACATGCTAGTTTACTAGCTCTGGGAAATAGGGAACTAAAACCTGGCTTTGCTTAAGAAAGTGATGAGGATTTGTCTCCGGGATAATCATTCCTGCAAATCATTCCTTCAAAAAAACAAACAAACCATGGTTAAGATTAAGCTTGGCTTAGTGTTGTGTGTGAATGCTGCCAGGGCTCAAACCTTGTTTTTGTATTACATATAAAAACAAGGTTGATCTACCGTTTCCCCGAAAATAAGACCTCCCTGGATAATAAGCCCAATTGGGCTTTTGAGCTCATGCGCTAAAATAAACCGAAAATAAGCCCTCCCTGAAAATATTTAAACACAGAGCTGCATATCAGTTAAGACGGCAAGAGGAGCCCCATCTTGCTCCATGCACCCCAAAATAATAAGACCTCCCTGAAAATAAGGCCAAACGCTTATTTCGGGGTTCAAAAAAATATATAAGACAGGGTCTTATTTTCGGGGAATCACGGTATGTATCCTCTTGCCAGCCATTCTTCCAGGGTCATCGTAATAAAAATCCAATTTTTTTTAAAAAAAATCTAATTTTGATTTTTCCACGCATGCAGCCCTCTTTAAAACCAAGGGACACCCAAAGAGACCGTCAAGGAGAAATTCCTGGACCGTTACAACAATTAATCAGTGGAACAACTTCCCTCCAGAAGTTGTGAGCGCTCCATCCCTGGAAGAAGAAGAGATTGGGACAATCCGTTTGTCTGAAAATGCTACAGGGTTTCCTGCTCGGTTAGAGAGATGGACTAGAAGACCTCCAGGGTCCCTCCCAACGCTGTTATTATTTTATTTCAAGCCCTTTGAAATCAGGGTAGACTCCAGAGAAATTCAGCGCACGCATGTAAGCCGAGGCAAAAAGAACGCAGAAAAATCCCACCGCTTTTCGTGTTTCAAGATTTCTTTTCTCTCTTTTTTTTTTTATGAAAAAGAATCACACATCGTACAGCAACGAACAGAATGCAAAAAAAAAGGGGGGGGGAACAAATGAAAACGTTTAAAAAAAAACAGAAAACAACAGGGAAGGGAAGAGGGAAGGAAAAGGACACATATACACACACACAGAAAAAAAAAACCCCCAAACACGTGGCTCCTTTCCTCTCTTCGATTGTCTGCAAAAATGCTTGTGTTCCATAGAAGGCAGTAGGCAGTTAAGTGCTTTCTATTTTAACATTCGTGTCACATTGCTTTTCTTCTCCTCCGTCCGACGATACAGTCCACCGTTTTGTAAGCAATGTCTGGCTCTCCTATTCCCGTGTGTTCGTTCGTTCGTTCTCTCTCTCTCTTTTTTTTCCCCTGTCTCTCTCTTTCTCTCTCTCTCTCTCTTCTTTTTTTTTTTCTCTTACAGTCACAATTCCAACCGGAAATAAAAAATAAAAAGAGTCTCGAATGTCAGACCGTGTGGTTTTGCTTTTTATACTTTCCCATAATTTTTTTTTCACAGTTTTTTTTCTTTAAAAAGTTTATATATTTATATATATTTATATATTTATACTTTATATTTATAATTAAAAAGGTAAATCCGTTTTGTGTTTTTTTTTGCTTTTTTTTTGTTTTTGTTCGTCCTTTCTCTCTCTCTCTCTCTCTCTCTTTCCTTTGTTTTCCTCCTCCGTTTTTGTATTGTTAAAAGAGGTGTTTTTTTGTTGTTGTTGTTATTTTTTTTACACAATACATTGGAAAAGCCTTTCGGATGTATGAAAACTGTACAGGCCCGGAATCGCTCGCTCTAGAAATGTTGTCCACCTAAGGCTTGGAAGCTGGGAACTGGTGGACTGCAGGAGGCACCCAAGGTTGGGCAGCACCATATGGTTCTCAAAAGGGGTAGCGAAAGGATTCCGAGGGAGGGAAGCATTCCTTTTTGTACCATGGCAGAAAATAGAAAACATCCGCTCGTGTTAAGTCAGGTAGAAATCATCTCCCCCCGCCCCCGCCGTTGTAGTGCTTGAAAAATGGTACATCTGTCCCTGTCAGAAAGCAATTCTGGTGTCTTCTCTTGTAGTGTGTGTTTGGCGGGGTTTCGTAAGTGCAAAAAACGCTGGCGTTGTGATTGGTCGCCGTGTTGTCCTCTCCGGCCTTGCGTTTGGGTCCACCATACCCAAGCGGTAGGTTCACCTCCGAGGGGCTCTTTGTTCATCTCGAAGTAGGCAGGTGGTGGTTAACGCTCAAGGTCTCACCCACCCTTGGGGCGGAAGGTGGCAGCTCGGTTCATGATCGGTCAGTTCATGAGATGAGGTCTACGCAGATGACCCTTGCGACGAGACCCAGTTGCGTCTCCCAAGACCACCAGCCAACGTGCGTCCCAACAAGTGCTGAGTTTTGGCGATGGCGAGACAGGAGCACGCGGGCTTCAGCATTCCTTGCTCCAAAATGACCATCCGGTAGTCCTCAAGAGCAGGGTGGCCAATGTTGAAGATGTTATTTGAAATGTTTCTTGAGGTGGGCGTAGCAAGGCAGCTGACCTGTCTCTCAAATATAGATCCCCCCCCACAATATTTATTTATGAACCTTTGATGAGGAGCCATTTTTTCCCCCCCAAGAGGGACCTGGAGTAAATACATTCACTTTACATGAGGGAGGAAGCATGTCCGTTGAACAGCTCTTCCTTAGAGGAGAAAGAGGCTCCTTCATCAGTCCAAGGGTTTGGAGAGAAAGGGTTGCAAAAGAGAATAAATGAAATTCGGCGGTGGATTTCTGAACCCACCTGCTCTAAAGTCCTTGTAACGCAAAAGAAAAGTGGGACAACTGTTCCTCCAGTAACCATCTTATTGGCCAAGGTGGCTTTTACAGTTGTTTCTTCACACCAGTTCTCTGGTAGAACAGTTTTTGGAGATAGAGAAGTGGGTGGAAAAGGGTCCAACCCACCTCTTGATTGGCATTTGCTCAAACTGTCCCTGAACCAACCACATATTCTTCCATAAGTTGAGTTTTCAGTCGGTTGAGGGCAGATAAAACCGGTACCCTGAAGATTAAAAAAAAGTGCCAATTCGCCCCCCCCCCCCCCCAAAAAATTGGCCTCTTGAAATAACCTATGAACGTTCAATACTCAAAAGATCGATGATGGAGCTGCCTGTAGTCCAATACTTTATTGCAAAGGACCGGAAATAGGCCCACTGCCCAAGAATTAGTTTTCTTAAAAATCCCAAACGTTAATTCCTTTTCAGAAGCCACAGAATCCAATCCATCGCTCTTGAGTTCATGAAATGATTGAGGATGGGGAGAATCTCTTGCAGATTTCTCTCTCTCTCTCTCTCTCTCTTATTTTTTAAAAATTTTGGAAACATTGTGACCGAGCACAACACAATCATGCTGTCATTTCAACAGGCACATAACTTTCATTCCGTCTGTCGTTCCTCCGAGGAAGGCACAAGGTGCGAGGTGCCTCCCGTGTTTTGTCTTTCTCAAAAGCTGTTTAGCAAATGATTGGGACTCCATCCGTGTTAAAGATCATGCCTGTGGTGGGCTCATAAGTCCCTGCTAGGTAGTATAAATCTTCACTGTCTTGATACTTCTTCGTCTTCAGCATCTGCTCATATTGTTCCAAATCAACCACCATGCATTTGTGCGAGATTGTCTGAACGTCGTTTTCATCCACGTGGGAGGACTGGTACAAAGCCCTCTGGATTAGAAAGAGAAGAGGAAAAATGTTAGAACATCTGCTGAACCTTTCTTCAGGCTTTGAAGGCAAAGAAGACCTCCCTGGCATCTTCTACTCATCAAACTTTTTTTTTTTTAATTATTAAATTTATATACCGCCCTACTCCCGAAGGACTCAGGGCGGTGAACAGCCACAGAATAAAACACATACATACAAAAATTTAAAATAGAATAAAAACGAATTAAATATTTTGGCTAAGACAAATTTAAAATACCCAATAATTTAAAAATTTACATTTAACAGGGGAAAAGATTTAGGCCAGGCCAGCTTGATGAAATAGAAAAATCTTAAGCGCGCGCCGGAAGGTGCGCAGGTCTGGGATCGTCCGTATCTCCGGGGGGAGCTCGTTCCATATCGTAGGTGCCCCCACAGAGAAGGCTCTCCCCCTGGGGGCCGCCAGTCGACATTGTTTGGTCGACGGCACCCGGAGGAGCCCCTCTCTATGGGAGCGTACTGGCCGGTGAGAGGCTATTGGTGGTAGCAGGCGGTCCCGTAGATAACCAGGTCCTAAGCCATGGAGCGCTCTAAAGGTGATAACCAAAACTTTGAAGCGCACCCGGAAGACCACCAGGAGCCAGTGCAGCTCGCGCAGGAGGGGTGTTACATGGGAACGCCACGTCGTCCCCATAACCACCCGCGCGGCCGCACTCTGCACCAGTTGGAGCCTCCGAGTACTCCTCAAGGGGAGCCCCATGTAGAGAGCACTACAATAGTCCAGATGAGAGGTGACGAGGGCATGAGTGACTGTGCGTAGGGAGTCCCGATCTAGAAAGGGACGCAACTGGCGAATCAGGCGAACCTGATGAAAAATCCTCCCGGTCACGGCCATCAAGAGAATTTTGAGATTCTCCCATTATTATCGTCTCTCTCATCTGTTTCTTCCTATTTATCTCTCCTAGATTCTTTACATCATTCTCAGGAGCCTAAATGCAGGGGTGGGATTCAGCCGGTTCGGGCGAATCAGATGCTAATTTTACATCTGGTTCACCGAACCGGTAGTTGCCCCGCCGACCCCGACCCTCCCTTCCCAGGAGTCTCTACGCAGCCCATTTTGGATGTCAGGTAAGTGCAGCACCTGTACGGAGGCTCTGGGAAAAACAGGCTTCCCTGAAGTTCCGGAAATCTGCAAATAATTATGCAAATAATTGTTCTGCGGACCACCAAAATTTTCTCGCATACCACCAGGTGGTGACCGCTCTTCTATACTATTTTAAAATCAAAAGGCATCAGCTTCAGTTCACAAAAGCTTTTCACTAAACCTGTGAGTCAGAAAAGGAGATACCAGGCTCCTTGTGATTGTGGGCTTCTACACACCTCCATGAAGTCTTTTCTCTGGCTGGAAGCTTGAAGAGCTGCTGATAAGGTCCGGGCAGATTTTTGATCCCATCGCTGAAGTCCAAACATTGTGCAAAAGAAGTAGAAGGATGAACAAAGAGAGGAGGGGGGAAAAAACAACAATCATCAAGAGAAGATTAGAAAACAAGCCCAACCATCACTTGAGTGAGATGAGTGGCGTATAGATGTAATAAATAAAATCATAAAAATATTGATTTCTTTTTCATGGTCCTGTTCTTGGAATGCTCTTCTTTTTCTTGATGGATCGGGGGGAAATTCAACACAACATCCCACCATGTTCAGAGACATCACATTATGGGACAAAATTGCAGTGTTGCATGGATAACATTCATTTGTTCACCAGCTCAATGGAGGAACCCTTTGACTGAATTAATATGTTCTTTGAGCCTCCACCCTGCCCCACTTCCAAAAAACCATTCATCAGTAAGCAAAGTTTCCATGGAGAGCTTTGACACCATCAGGTATCCGTTGGCCTTCAAGGTTTAGTAACCATGGTTTAGAGAACAGAGTTCTCTTGCTGGCCACTATGGCTATCTTCAAAGGCAAGGTGACCTGATAGGCAGACCACAGACAATTGAGCAGAGACTGTTGGGGTTCCTTATCTTTATAGCCAGGTGTCTGGCTTCTGATTGGACCTTAGTCAAAGACCAGCCCGTTAACCCAAAATCGGCTCAGCCAATCTGAAGCCAGGACACCTGGCTATAAAGACAGGAACACCTTCAGTTGCCAATGGTCTGCCTATCTCAAGATGACAGCCACAGTTGCTGATGAAACATCATCAAATCTTGTTGTCTAGATCATGGTCTAGACAACAAGAAGTTGCTGGCCCTCAAAGCCTACACCAGTAGAAGGTTTTGACACCTTGTTTGAAAGGATCCTTAAGGGCTCTCCAAAGCTGTTCCTCTCTAGTCTCCCCAACTATTAATGTAGCACTCTGGCTAGTTTGGAAGAAGGTTGGACTTGACCAACTATGACTAACTTTTGACTAACCTTTGACCAACCTTAATTAACCCTTGACCAACCTTTGACTAATCTTTGATCAACATTTGACCAACCTTGATAATCCTTTGACCAACCTTTGCCAACCTTTGACTAACTTTGATTAACCCTTGACCAACCTTTGACTAACCTTTGACCAACCTTGAGTTACCTTTGATCAATCTTGACTAAACCTTGACCAACCTTTGACTAACCTTGTGTAACCTTTGACCAACCTTGACTAAACCTTGACCAACCTTTGACTAACCTTTGACCAACCTTGACTAAACCTTGACCAACCTTTGACTAACCTTTGACCAACCTTGACTATCTTGACTTGACTAACCTTGCCTTCGTTGAGCTTTTTCCCAGGGTTGGTCTCCTCAGGATGATAGAACCATTTCACTCGAACCACCATATTGTTTCCCCAGGATTCCCACATGCTCTGGATCCGGCCAATGTAGGGGAGGTTGGGCCTCCCCGCTGACAGAAAGACGGCACAGTCTCCGATGCGGATGATCTCCTTCCCGCGGACAATGGCCTTGTAGAAGAGTTTGCGGGCTTTCCCCTTCATCCCGCGTCTCTGTGGTGGGAAGAAGCAGGGAGTTAGGAAATCTCGGGATTCCTTCACGTTTTGACTTTTCATATTCAGCTAAGCTGCGGACTGGTTGATCTGTGGCTTAGCTCTCTGGTTAAGTTACCCTGTTTCCCCGAAAATAAGACCCAACCGGAAAATAAGTCCTAGCATGATTTTTCAGGATGCTCGTAATATAAGCCCTACCCCCAAAATAAATCCCAGTTAAGATTGTCAGCCATTTAGTACCGTATTTCCCCCAAAACAAGACCTAACCAGAAAATAAGCCCTAATGCATCTTGTGCAGCAAAAATTAATATAAAACCTGGTCTTATTTTCGGGGAAACACGGTAGTACATACAGCCCTCAACTTATGACCATAATTGAGCCCAACATTTCTGTCGCTAAGTGAGACATTTGTTAAGTGAGTTTTGCCCCATTTTTCCAACTTTTTTTTGCCACAACTGTGCGGTTAATAACCTGGTTGTTAAGTGAATCCCCATGGACTTCACTTGTCAGATGGTCTCAAAAGGGGATCATATAATGAGCTCTGGTGGCTCAGCAGACTAAAGCAGTGTCATTAACTGTTATTAACATCAGCTGCCTGCAATTATTGCCGGTTCGAATCTCACCAAGGCTCAAGGTTGACTCAGCCTTCCATCCTTTCTAAAGTAGGTAAAATGAGGACACAGTTTGTGGGGGCAATAAGCTGACTTTGTATAAATATACAAAAAATATGAAGGCTATTGCTTAATACATTGTAAGCCGCCCTGAGTCTCCGGAGAAGGGTGGCATATAAATCAAATTTAAAAAAATAAAAAATAACCTTGAGACAATGCAACTGTCATAAGTACATGCCAGTTGCCATGTGTCCAAATTTTGATCGTGTGACCACTTATGGCTGCAACGGTCCTAAGTGTGAAAAATGGTCGTAAGTCACCTTTTTTCAGTGACGCTCTAACCTTGAACAGCCCCTAAAGGAAGTGTCATAAATCAAGGACTACCTACACTTGTTCCTAGATGTAAGAAATACTCAGAAGCTTCCTGTTCCTTAGAGTTAACCCTCTATGTCCTCACCTAGTGCTTTCCAGATGTGAGTTGACCATTTCCAGACACCCAACCAGCACGGACATTGGCTGAAAGGAAGTGTCCACCTCAACCTAAGAGTTGGTGAACGTTTTTGGCATTGAGTGCCAAAATGGGAGTGCACGTGTGGGAGAGCGCCAGAAATTGTAAGAGCAGCTCCCTGGCGCGCATATGCGGGAGCACTGGAAACTGGAAGAGAATCCGCATGCCGGGAAGCTGAGCTTCCAGTTTCCAGCATGCACATGTGCACTGGCCAGCTGTCTTAGCGCGTGCATGCACACCAGAAACCAGAAGACTAGGTGATCGGCGTGTATGCACATGCCGGAAACTGAAAGCTCAGCTTCCTGGCACACGCATGTGTGCCAGGGAACTACTCTTCCGGTTTCTGGCACTCCCGCGCACACAAAGATCAGCTGTGAGCCGGAACCCAGAAAAGCAACAGGCGACAGCTGGCATGCCCGGAGAGATGGCTCTGCATGCCACTTCTGGCACACGTGCCATAGGTTCGCCATCACGGACCTAAGAGATCGTAGCGGAGGACAATCCAAGACGGCGCTCTTACCTGGGTAGGGTTCCCAAACCACTTCCAAAGTTGCCGTGCAGGCAGAAAGGCAGCAATTTTGGGCCGGTTCTCCACCGAGGGCAGCCTCTGGCGTTTAGCTAGTTCTTTCGTGGTGGGCAAATGGATTCCTTCCCGTTTCTTGCTCCGGTTCTTGTTCCCGCTCGGTTGTTGCTTTTGCGCTACCTGTTGCTGGGGTTGCTTGGGGTTTCGGGAATGTGAAGAGGATGGGGACTTCCCTGAGGCCTTGGTGGGCTTGGCTGGGACGGTGGGCTGCGTGGAAGAGGCGCTGGGTTGGGTCTCTGCCGCCTCGTCTTCGGAGCTGCAGGAAGAGTCTTCGTCGGTTGTGGAAGAGGAGGAAGAGGAAGAGGAGCTGGAGCTGGAGGAGGAGGTGGAGGAGGAGGAAGAGGAGGAGGAGGAGGAGGAAGAAGAAGAGGAGGAAGAGCTACTGCTGCTGGAGGAAGAGGAGGAGGAGGAGTTTGAAGAGGAAATTGGGGTGGAGGCTCTCGAACTGGCCGAGCTGCTATCTTGAGCCTCACCTCCATTCTTCTCCGTTTCTTCTTCTCCTTCAGAATCTGAGCTGCTACCGCTACTTTCTGACTCGTCCCTCACAGGGGCCGCTTCGCCGCTGTCTTCTTGAGCCTTAGAAGAAGAAGATGGCGAATCTCCAGCGTTCTCAAACTTGCCTCCAAAATTAGTTGGAGCCTCTCCCTCTGCAACCTTGCTCCGGGACGATTTCTGCTTGGGGTTTGGACAAGCCATGGTAGTATAGCTGAGCCCTAAGATGTTCTTCGCTTCTCTCCTACTAGCCAGGTTTGACTCTCCCAGCATCCTCATGGCCTCTTTGGTCTTCTTGGTCTTGGGAGACATGACCCCCTCGTGGTCCAGCTTGATCAAGATCTCACTGTCTGGGATCTTCCTCTGAGCTTTGGGAGCAGACCCAAATTCTTGTCCCTCCTCTGTGGATTTTCCTTTCTTCGATTTGACTTTCCCCGAGGAGCTGCTGGAAGGACCAAACGACCCAGGGTAGGGTTCGTTCCCACGAACGTTGCTGAACACCGGTGTCTGGAAGGTGGCAGGAACCAAGCTATGGAGCTTGGCAGAAATCTTCCCCTTGCCCGCTTTACTGTGATGCTTGTCTTCTGCTGGTGCTGGGGGAGTCCTGGAAGGATCCGTCTGGACCTTCTGTGGGTTTTTGGCAGCTTGTTTACAAACCGGCAGCTCCGAGCCAAGAGAAGAGTTGGCCAGCATCTCCCCCGGGATGGTCTGGTCTGCCATCACGGATTCTTCTAGAAAGCAACAGAAGGTGCAAAATGTCAACCCGGAAGCTGGCCGGAGGAAGGTGGAGTGATGCCACCCAGCCTGGACCATGTGACTGATTGTTTTGAGAAAGTAGAAAAACTTTTTACTTTTAATTATTTATTTATTTTATTTTATTTAATCCTATTTCTATACCGCCCTTCTCCCGAAGGACTCAGGGTGGTGTACAGCCAAGATAAAAAACATAAACATGCAAACATGGATAAAATTACAGTTTCAAATTATTATAAAGTTCAGCCAAACAGAATAGGATCCAACATTAAATTGACAAGTTTAAAATCATTTAACTGTTTAGCTCCGCCTGTTGGAACATCAGGGTCTTGAGGGCACGGCGGAAAGCGCGAAGGTCGGGGATATTACGTATATCCGGGGGTAGTTCATTCCACAGGGCTGGAGCCCTCACAGAGAAGGCTCTCCCCCTGGGGGTTGCCAGTCGAAATAGTTTGACTGACGGCACCCTGAGGAGACCCCCTCTGTGAGAGCGAACTGGTCGGTGGGAGGCTATTGGTGGCAGAAGTCGGTCTTGCAGGTGGTGACTAACACCTTGAATTGCACCCAGAAGACCACTGGGAGCCAGTGCAGCTCGCGCAGGAGAGGTGTCACATGGGCACAATGAGCTGCGCCCATAATCACCCGCGCGGCCGCATTCTGGACCAGTTGGAGCCTCCGGGTGCTCCTCAAGAGGAGCCCCATGTAGACAGCATTACAGTAGTCCAGATGGGAGGTGACGAGGGCATGAGTAACCGTGCGCAAGGTGAAAACTGCGGGAGACTTGAGTCGGTTTTCACCAGATCTGTGCCAACATGGTAATTCCAATAAAACCGACATCTAGGGGGCGGCGCTCATCTCCGTTTCAAAGCCGAAGAGCCAGCGCTGTCCGAAGACGTCTCCGTGGTCGTGTGGCCGGCATGACTCAACGCCAAAGGCGCACGGAACGCCGTTACCTTCCCACCAATGGGGGTCCCTATTTTTCTACTTGCATTTTTTTAAGTGCTTTCGAACTGCTAGGTTGGCAGAAGCTGGGACAAGTAAAGGGAGCTCACCCTGTTACGAGGCACTAGGGATTCGAACCGCTGAACTGTCGATCTTTTGATCGACAAGCTCCAAAAAAGTAGGAAAGCTCCAAAGGACTTGGGCGGTTTCCTCCTCCCCCCAACAGAGCTGGGCAAGCCGTACCTGTTTTCTGTTTCTTACTGGGCTTCCTTCCACGCCCTTTGCCTTTGGCTCCGAGTTCCTCCGATTCCGCCCCATTGCCTTCAGCCATGTCCTTACTGGATTTACGGCTGCGGCGTCTCATGCTGGGCACCAAGAGGGCAGGAGAGGGCTCAGCACCTGTGAGGGTCAGTTGCCAGATTGAGTGGGTGCTGAACACACAAACACACACACACACTTCCCAAGAATGAGAAGGGGCTCTCCATCCTGTTGGGTTCTCAGAAGTTGGGCTTTCGGAAGGAAGGGAGGGAGGGAGGAAGGGAGGAAGGGAGGGAGGGAGGGAGGGAGGGAGGAAGGAAGGAAGGAAGGAAGGAAGGAAGGATATTAAAAGAAGTATCTATTTAAATCTGTGGGTGGGAAGGAAGGAAAGGAAGGAAGGAAAGGAAAGAAGGATATTAAGAGAAGTATCTGTATTTAAAACTGTGAGTGGGAGGGAAGGAAGGAAGG
>WNWU01000025.1:269968-320335 GCA_012654045.1 Ptyas mucosa
AAAATATTAAAAGAAGGATCTGTATTTAAAACTGAGTGGGAAGGAGAGAAGGAAGGAAGGAAAGGAAGGAAGGAAGAAAAGAAGAATATTAAAAGAAGGATTTGTATTTAAAACTGTGAGTGGGAAGGAAGGAAGGAAAGGAAGGAAGGAAGGATATTAAAAGAAGTATCTGTATTTAAAACTGAGTGGGAAGGAAAGGAAGGAAAGAAGAAAAGAATATTAAAAAAAGGATCTGTATTTAAATGTGAGTGGGAAGGAAGGAAGGGAAGGAAGGAAGGAGGAATATTAAAAGAAGGATCTGTATTTAAAACTGTGAGTGGGAAGGAAGGAAGGAAGGAAGGAAGGAAGGAAGGAAGGAAGGAAGGAAGGAAGGAAGGAAGTTCATCTTGAGATACCTAAGTTGACTATTTCTCCAAGGATGTGGCAAAAAACCCAACTCACATTGGATCTTGTAATCGGGAGGGAGAAGCCGGATGTGAGATAAAGGAATCCTCCCAGTGTCCCCATCATCAAATTCCACGGTGATCAAATTGCCATCTTCCTCTTGATCGTGGACACCTGTAGACCAAAGAGGGAAGAGTTGCCACTGGAGGAAAGAGGAAGAAGTTGGAGAGACCAGTAATCCTTCCTTTCCTCCCTCTTGTTTCCTCATAGTTGACTAGGAACCCTGCTGAACATTAACGATAGAAAACTCTATTTGCTTATATTAATTTTTCCAATCTTTTTGAGATACCTGAGGGCAGCATATTCCATCAAGGAAGTACCTGCTGCTTGAAGAGGGCAGGTCTATCCATCCTGAATTTATGGCCCGTGGGTGTAATTCAGAGGTGGGTTTCAGCCGGTTCTGACCAGTTCTGGAGAACTGGTAGCGGAAATTTTGAGTAGTTCGGAGAACCGGTAGTAAAAATTCTGACTGGCCATCTATTCTCTGCCTCCCAAGTCCCAGCTGATCAGGAGGAAGTGGGGATTTTGCAGTATCCTTCCCCTGGAGTGGGGTGGGAATGGGGATTTTGCAGTATCCTTCCCCTGGAGTGGGGTGGGAATGGAGATTTTACAGTATCCTTCCCCTGCCACGCCCACCAAGCCACACCCACAAGACCGATAGTAAACAAAATTTGAAACCCACAACTGGTGTAATTGGTTTTACCCCTCCCAAGCTTGGGAGAATTATGGTGGCGAGTAAAAGAACAAAATATATTTCAATCTAAATGTCTATGGAGATTCTCAACCATCCAGGTCATGGTTGTTCCAAAAACACAACTGAACTTTGCTATTTCTTTCTTTGAAAATGTTTCGCTTATCATTCAAGAACTGAAGAAGCTAGGAATTGAAAGGGAAACAAGAAAACGGAAGAAGAAGGGATTGTGATGGACCGGTATAGGCATATGCAAATACAAGAAAGATATGAAAAAGATGCAAAGTGATATGGTTTTTATTTAGAAATGACAGATTCGGATAAGATACTCATGGGAACAGAAGATAAAATAATTTTAAAAATCTATAGTTTTCTGCTATATAGTTTTCTAATTCCATAGTATGGAATTAGAGCAAGAACAAGTAAAGCCTTGGTGGCTCAGCAGACTAAAGTGCTGTTAAGTAGCACCAGCTGCCTGCAATTACTGCAAGTTCGAATCTCACCAGGCTCAAGGTTGACTCAGCCTTCCATCCTTCCGAGGTAGGTATAATGAGGACCCGGATTATGGGGGCAATAAGCTGACTTTGTATAAAAAAAAGAACACTGCTTGGGGAGGCCAAAAGCCCTACTAAGCAGGTATATACAAAAGTATGAAGGCTATTGCTTAATGCATTGTAAGCCGCCCTGAGTCTCCGGAAAAGGGCGGCATATAAATCGAACCAATAAATAAATACAATAAATAAAGGAAACAATCAGGGGTGAAATGATCCCAGTTCGGACCGGATCGCCCGATCCGGTAGCGATGGCGGTGGGTGGTTCAGAGAACTAGTAGCAAAATTCCCTGCCCTCCCCACCATGCCCAGCTGAGCCGCGCGATCATCAGAGGCTTTTTTTTTTAAAAACTTTTAAAAGCATTTTTTCTACAAATGCTTTTAAAAGTTTTTTTTTTTTAAACAAAAAGCCTCCGATGATCACGCGGCTCAGCTGGGATCGTCAGAGCAAAAGCATTTTTTTTTTTACATGCTTTTAAAAGCCTCTGACGATCCCAGCTGAGTTGCCTGATCGACAGAGGCTTTTAAAAGCATTTTTTCTACAACCTCTTCGGCCAAAGAGTTGTAGAAAAAATGCTTTTAAAAGTTAAAAAAAAAAAGAAAAGGTTGGCCACGCCCACCCAGACACATTACCCCCCACACACACCTTTTGAAAAAGCACCTTTGGGACCCTAACGTTCCATGTTTCTACCTTCATCCTGCCCCTGAAATGGATTGAGGGAGAGTGGACTTACCTCGGACAACCGTCCCTGGGTAGAGGCATCGGTACTGTTGGCTCCAATAGGCAGCTATTCGTGCTCCTTCTGGTAGGAACCGCACGGAAGGCGGTTTCACATCGATGATCTGAATGGGGAGAAGAATTCAAGAGGAATGAAGAATGGAAGGAAATCAGGAACAACTGCCAATCACAGCGGTAAAAGAGGCACCGAGAACCGCGTCAGCCACCATCTGCGTGAGAACATTCTCGAAGGAAGACAAGTTTGAGTTATATTCAATCGATCCGAACAGAGCTGGAAGGGACCTTGGAGGTCTTCTAGTCCAACCAGGGGTAGATTCTAATTTTTTTTACTACCGGTTCTGTGGGCGTGGCTGATTTTGTGGGCGTGGCCATTTTTAAAAAAAAAACTTTTAAACACATTTTTTCTACAACCTTAAGAGGTTGCAGAAAACAATGCTTTGAAAAGCCTCTGCCGATCAGGCAACTCAGCTGAGATCGGCAGAGGCTTTTCAAAGCATTTTTTTCTACAACCTCTTTCGGCTGAAGAGGTTGTAGAAAAAATGCTTTGAAAAGCCTCTGACGATCCTAGCGGAGCCGAGGCATCATCAAAGGCTTTTTTTTTACTTTTAAAAGCATTTTTTCGGCCGAAGAGGTTGTAGAAAAAATGCTTTTAAAGGTTTTTTTTTTTTTTTTTAAAGCAAGCATCTGATGAGCTGGGTAAGCGAGCAGCGATTGGGCCGGAGACCGGCTCGGGGGCGTGGACAGCCAATGTTATTATCGGTTCTCGGAACTACTACAAATTTTTACTACCGGTTCTTGCGAACTGGTGCGAACCGGGAGCAACCCACCACTGAGTCCAACCTCCTGCTCAACCAGGAGATTCTATACCAGTGATGGCCAACCTTTTCGGCACTGAGTGCCCAAAGTGGAATGTGCACGCATGCCGGAGTGCCGGAAACACTAAGACCAGGTGGCCGGTGTGCATGTGCGTGCTGGCCACCTGGTTTTTGGTTTTCCAGCACACGCATGCCTGCTGGCCAGCTGGCCTTCGCATGTGCCAGAGCACCAGAAACTCAAAGAGCAGGTGGCCGGCGCATGCATGTGCACCGGCCAGCTGATCTTCGGGTTTCCAGTGCTCGAGCGTGCACGAAGGCCAGCTGGCGGAAACCAGAACAGTAGCTGGCGACAGCGTGCGTGCCCACAGAGAGGGCTCCGCCTGCCACCTCTGGCACGCATGCCATAGGTTTGCCATCACAGCTTTATACCATTTCAGACAAGCGGTTGGGTCTATTTCTCAGGGAGAAGAGGGAAGGAGAGAAAAAAGGAAGGAGGGGTGGAAGGGAGGAGAAAAGGGAGGGAGAGAAAGAAGGAAAGAAACAATAGCAATAGCATTAGACTTATACAACACTTCATAGTCTTTGACAGCCCTCAATCTAAGAGGTTTACAAAGTCAGCATATTGCCACCAACAATCTGGATCTTCATTTTACCGACCTCAGAAGGATGGAAGGCTGAGTCCACCTTGAACCGGTCAGGATCAAACTCTTGGCAGTAAGCAGAGTCAGCCTGCAATACTGCATTCTAACCACTGCACCACCAGGGCTATTTTATCATCTGGTAAATTATTATTATTATTATTATTATTATTATTATTATTATTATTATTATTATTATTATTATTTATTAAATTTATATACCGCCCTACTCCCGAGGGACTCAGGGCGGTGAACAGCCAAAATAAAATACATGTAATACAAATATTAAAAACGTTTAAAATATATTAAATATTATGGCCCCAAACAACAAATTAAAACCAATTTTAAAACCCAATTTAAAATTTAAAACAATTTAAAAGAGGTTAGGCCAGGCCAGCCTTCTGGAAAAAGAACATTTTAAGGGCACGGCGGAAAGCGCGCAGATCTGGGATGTTCCGTATCTCCAGAGAGTTAGGAGATTAGGAGAGTTTCTAAATTTCTTCCTCCACCCGTTATCCAGCGGTGGACTCTCCCATCTCTTATCTACTTGTTCCCTAAGCAGCATCTCTTCCCCCGTCTCCCCCGTTCATTCCCACGTACTATTAACCACGAAGACAACCAACTTACCGCTTCTTGCAGCAACTGTTCCAAGCAGTAAATGTGAGGCCTGTTTCCTCGCTCGCCCTCCACAACAACCCGGTATCTGAAATAAATACAACAGCCTTTTTAAAGCCCACAAAATAAAAATTTTAAAAAAATCATTTCCAATTTAAAAAAAATCCAAGACTCTTCGGGTAGGCCCACAGCAGTGGTGGGCTGCTCCCGGTTCGGTCCAGTTCTTGCGAACCGGTAGTAACGGTGGCAGGAGGCTCCACCCACTCACCCGGACGTCATCATGAATGATTTGCGCATGCGCAGAAGAGCGCGCACTCCCGTTGTGAACCAATAGCAGAGGTAAGTAGAACCCACCCCTGGTCCCCAGGAGCTAGGATGGAGAAGCTCCTTTGCTTACATGTCAGGAGAATGAACGGTCTTGACGTGCCCAGCGTAGAGTAACTTGTCATCCATGGGGATAAGGACCTTCAAGCCATCCTTCAGTTCGTCTTTGTCAATGATGCAAGAACGAGGAGCTGTAAGAGAACCAGAGCTAAGAGTGTGGACTCTGCTGCGGAGCTATGCGCTCTGTTATCTGACTGTTGCTAGGCAGAATTTCCTCCTTCCTTCCTTCCTTCTCCCAAGGCCTTTCTCGCATACCATCGTATCTATCCACCTGAAGTCATGGGCCTTTCCAGGAAGTGGTTTTCAGGGTTACATTCTCCTCTTTTTTAATTTATTTTTTAATGAATAAATCTATTTTATGAAATTTATCAGCCACCCATCTTACTACAGGGCAACACTGGGTGACTTACAATGTAGTCCTGGACTTACAACAGTTCGTTTAGCAACCGTTCGAAGTTAGAACGGTACTGGAAAAAAAAAGTGGGAAGAGAAGGCCCTTCTCCTCGACCCCACCAGCTGAAATATCCTGTCCGATGGGATCCATAGCACGTCTCCTATGGACCCCATCGGACAGGATATAGCATGGGTGGGTGGGGCAATCCCATTGGGATGAGTCATCCTCTCAAGTAGCCCATATTTCTTCCCTCCCCTCTGCCAAGGTCTTTCTCACACACCATCACATCTACCCACCTGGAGTCAGGGGTCTTTCCAGGAGGAGGTTCAAGGGTATGTTCTCATCCTCGGAGAAGCTGCTGTCCTGGTTGGGTTCAAAGTCTTCCTCAGCGGCCATGCTTTCCATAAGTTTGCTCACGGCTCCTCCTTTCCCCCGGGTCTACAACGACATCAGATTTATTAATCTTACTTGTATGTTTTGAAATCCAGCAACTGAGCGGAACCGAAGCCTTCAGCCTCCTTCGGGTGCCCACAGGAGATGGTGCCCAAAACGTCACGCGGAAACATGGCTCGCAGACGCACGCTCGTCAGGCCGCACTCCAGAAAAGCCGAAATTCTGGGTTCTAGCGTGCATGCATGACTGACAATCAGCTGCCCGGTACGCATGTGCAGGCCTGTTTTCAGCACTGCTGCACATGTGAAGGGATTGCGCTCCAGGAAAAGCCGAACGTCTGGATTCTGGTGAGCTTGCACCCCTGAGAATCAGTTGGCCGGCACGCATGTGCATGCCATTTTTTGGCACTGCCATGCGCACTAAGGGCAAGTGATCATCGCGTGCGGATGCGTGCCAGAAACCCGAACAACAAACAGGTAAGGCCATACGCACCGGGCAACCTGGCTTTGCGTGCTATTTTGTGCACACATGCCATAGGTTCACCATCATGGGGCTAGAGTGACCATGTGGTCTAATGGTTACAAGTGTCTGCCTGGGATTCAGGTCTAGCACAAAGTTCCTGCTTCATTGGGGAGGGCAGAAATGGGGTGAGCCCCTCCCCCCCTTTTTTTTGCTGGCTCTGATTCTCACCTCCTTCTTGGCCTCTTTAGTCTTAGCTTTGCCCTTGTTCTTCTTGTTGGAGGACAAAGAGATGGCCAAGCTGGCACGCAGATCCGGCAGGGAGCTGGCGATGCCCAGAGGAGAAAGCAAAGAGGAAGAAGAGGAAGAAGAGGATGAGCCAGCGGAAGAGCAGACGGTCCCTTCTTTATTTTTCTTCTTCTGCAAGACAAAAGGAGAAAGATACAGAGATGGTAACAGACTGCTGGCTTGGAGAGAGAGAAAGAGAAACAGAAAGAGGAAGGTGAAGGAAAAGGAAGGAAGGAAGGAAAGAAGGAAGGAAAGAAAGAGGGAAAAGGAAAGGAAGGAAGGAAGGAAAGAAAAAGAAAGAAAGAGAAGATAGAAAGAAAATGGGAAGGAAGAAAGGGAAAGGGAAAGAGGGAAGGAAGGAGACAGTGAAAGACAGAGAAGGAAAAAAAGAAAACGAAGAGAGAAAAAAGGGAAGGAAGGGAAAGGAAAACGAAAAGGGAGGGAGGAAGGAAGGAAGGAGAGAGAAAGAGAGAAGGAAAGAAAGAAAGAAAGAAAGAAAAAGAAGAGAGAAAAAAGGGAAGGAAGGAAGGGAAAGGGAAAGGAAAAGGGAGGGAGGGAGGAAGGAGAGAGAGAGAAGGAAAGAAAGAAAGAAAAAGAAGAGAGAAAAAAGGGAAGGAAGGAAGGAAGGAAGGAAGGAAGGAAGGAAGGAAGGAAGGAAGGAAGGATTTTTCCTCCATCCATGACCATATGACTCTAACTTGGTCTTTCATGGGGAAAAAAATGTTCTTTTAATTTTTCCTGCTTTATTATTATCATTATTTTTAAATGCTTCCCATTTGGGGTCATCTTTTTTCAAAGTAAAAGAACAGAAGTCCAAAATGGCCCAAATGGCCAGAAATCCCCTCCTCCTACCAACATTCCTCTCACACCCTCTCAACCCCACCCCACCCCACCCCACCCCCTCACACTCCAGTTCCTACCTTGCTCAGTTCTTTCCTCTCCTTCCCCTTGTTCCCCTCCTTCTTGGGGCTCAAAAGGTTCCCCCCCTTCAGGCAGCGTCCATTTTTGGAAACCGGACTTGAGCTGGCTGGGGCAGTGGAGGCCAAGCCAGCTGAGGTGGTCGCGTCGTGAAGGAAGATCCGTTCGCTCCGTCGCCGATTCCAAGGGTCGTCGTCGTTGACCTCCAACCCGAATTCGAAACTCAGGTCTTTGGGTGACCGGAATTTCTTCAGCTTCCGGCTCTTCTCAGGCGCCATCTTGGTCTTGTCCAAGGTGTTGCCTGCGGAGGTCTCCATGGTGCTCGCAGATGGACCTTGATCTAGTGATCCTTTCTTCCCGTGGAGTAAACCCGCTGGAGATTTCTTCCGGATCTTCACATCGCTTTCAGAGTCCGTATATTCAAACTCGGTCCCTAGGAGGGGGAATTAAAAAAAAAAAGGATCGGTCAGCCAGAGGAATCCCCCTGTGAAATATTGTTGGGAGTAGTCAGCTACTGGTTTCCATGCCTCAACATTGCAAAAAAAAAAAGAGAGAAAGAAATGGATTTTGGATTTAGGCTGGCAACGGCAACTTCAAGACGCTTTTAAAAATTTGCTACGAAGAGCAGAACCTGTTAAGAATCGGACGTGTGAGTTAAGGATTTTCCCCCGCTTTCCTTTCGGAAGGTTTGCCTGTGCCTCAGTTTCCCCAGCCACTGGGAGGACACAAACTCCCCGGAAATCCCCTTCCGATCCTTGAAACTCTCTCCCTCTACAGTTGCACCTCTTGGAAACCCCCCTGCTTATCACCAGGGCCTTTCCCTTCTCTTCCAAAGCACATACTTTACTTCCTTGCTAAAGGTGTCCAGACTACAACTTCCACGGGACAGTTGGGAATTCTGGGAGGGAGCTAGGAGAGGGAAGGGTGGGAGAGAGATTGCTCTCTTTTCAAAGGACTGATTTGGGGAAAAGGACTGCAGGCATCAAGTAATCCATCTTCCTGTGGAAAACAGCCCCTCCCATTCCAAAAACACTTAGAGAGGAGGAAGGAGGAAGCTAGAGAACATGATCAGTGCTAGAAGGGAGAGGGATTTGCGGAGAGGAGGAGGAGGAGAACTGTGGGGTCCTTAGTGCTCTCTGAATTTGGTTGTTTCCTTGAAGACATTTCATGACCCAACTAGGGAACATTATCAGTGCTTGAAGAGAATGCAGTTTGCGGAGAGGAGGAGGAGGAGGAGGAGGAGGAAGGGAGGGAGGGAGGGAGGGAGGGAGGGAGGAAGGGAGGAAGGAAGGAAGGAAGGAAGGAAGGAAGGAAGGAAGGAAGGAAGGAAGGAAGGAAGGAAGAGTCCTAGGGTACAGTTATCTTGCATTGAGTAGCATGTGGTGATTTAGAACAAATCAATCTAATTTGGAAGGATGCTGCCTTCAGGGCAGTTTTGCTATTGGAGAAGCACAAAGGGATTAAAAACTGACATTTTAATTATTCACATTAGCAAGACCCGGGGGGGAGGGGCAAAATGGTTTGGGAGGGAGAACCAGAGAGAATTCTGCAGATATTCTCAGGAGTGAATTGCTTGGGTCCCTCCCTGGTCAAAATAATGCAAGCTCCAGATTAATTAATGGAATTGATTGAAACTCTTCTGTTTTAATTTGAAGCAGTGAAAGTATTTCAGCCATAGTTGATTTTTTTTTCATCCCGATTAACACAGAAAATCACCTCCTTCTCTTAATTCTCACCAGAGAGCCCAACTCTCAAGACTCTTTACTTAGACTGATCTCAGAAGCTAAGCAGGATTAGTCCGGTTGACCGCTTGGATGGGAGATGAGCTAGAAATATGGGTGCTGCAGGGTTATGGGTGCTCATGGTTTAAGGGTGCAAAATGCTATCAAAGCTGGGATTGGCATCCATGGGTGGAAAAATCTATGGTTTTCTGAACATCAATGCATGGAGGTGGACATCATCCTTGGGTCTTGGTCTGGGCTTAAAATTAGTCTCGCCCCAAAGTAGGGTAGACAGTTTGAATGGCGGCCTATCTGGTGCAACTCTTATTTCTTCAATCTTTGATTATTGAAAATCTAGTTGAGGCATAGATGCCAGCAACATTTCTGTTGTGGCCTGCCAGTGGCCAGGAGAACTGGCAGCAGAGTCAAACAGTGAGGAGGTTGGGGAGGAACGTGGGCCAGTCCTGGAGTCTGGGGAAGGCTCGGACAAGGGCTCTGAGTTGGAGGCAGAGAGGGGTATAAGACCATCTGGTGGTTCTTTGCTGCCTCCAGAGTCTCTGGATTCTGACATCAGCGAGGCAGAAGAACAGCAGGAGCCTGTTCCCAGCATGTCCATGCACAGAGCTGCCAGAAGACAGGAACAATTAAGACAACAGGGTCAACTTGGGAGCAAGGCTTGGAGATGATTGGCCCCTCCCATAAGACATAAAAGAGAAGCGAACGGGATGTGAGCTTTTGCAGGAAGCAATTAGTTCATCGGGTCGGTAAAAGCTCTGGGAAAGCTCTGTTTGACTCTGTGCTACGTTTGGCCTTGCCCTGTGTGTGGCAATTAGTCCTCTGGCAGCATTCCAAGGGAGATAAGGTGGGTGTTTGTAAACACTCCCCTGATAGACTGTTTGAGAAGCCTTCTGGACTGGGAATGACAATAATTCACAGCCGTTTGAATAAAAGAGGTTTGTTGGGACTAAGATTGTGCTTTATGCTTTCTAAGGAAGCCTAGGGCAGAACAATTTCCATCTTCAACTAACCCTACTACACCAATCGGGTCATCTCTCACTGCACAATGGCCAACATACCCAACAGGCTTTGTCTTTCTTCCTTCTTCTTGGCTTTCTGTTTGGCTTCCAGTTGGACGAGGGACACCGAAGGCACAATGATGGGACTTGGGATGGCGCTCGCTGCAAACCTGGCCAGGAGTCCCAAGCCACTTTCATCCAAGGCTGATGGCGAAAGCCTCTCATTGACCACTGCCCCATAGCTTTCCATTTCTTCGTCATCGTCATCATCTTCCTCCTCCTCCTCCTCTTCTTCTTCCGAGCTAGAATCTGAAGGTGACAAGATGAGAAACACTCATAAACCTGCAACCAGGTTTCAAATCAGATCATCTTTTACCCCCCGATGGACCTCAAGACCGTTCCATGCACCCTTTTCTGACTACAAAAGGCCCATCATTTTTGCACTCCCGGCTCCAAGTCTTGCCACGAGAAGATACCCAGCAAAAGGAGAGGTCATGCAAAAGACGATGGGAAGACGACCTCCTTCAGTTTTCCTTCCTTCCCTTCCCTTCCCAGGGATCCATTGCAACAGAAGCTGTTTACCTATCAACTGGGATCTCAAAACCCATGGATGATACAGAGGTAAGATCTTTCCATCTTAAGTTGGAGGCTATCTCAGTTCTCAAGAACACAATTCTACAAAGGCTTGTTAGGCACAGAAGAGTAATCTTCCAAGATTTCATACAAATGCAGAAAAGCAGTTCTATTGAGAAGTTCTCCACTGGGGACATCTCTGCTTTTGCTTTTTAGAAGACTAGAACATAAGAGCCTACTTCTGGACAGTTGCAAAAAGAGAGGGAAAGTTCTTTGGACCTAAGGAAACCTTAGACCGGGGTCAGCAACCCGCAGCTCTGGAGCCTGGAGCCTCATGTGACTCTTTCATCTCTCTGCTGCGGCTCCCTGTCGCTCAAAATATGTGTCACAACCGCCAATATGCGACACCAACTGGCATGAGCTTTTCGACCCCCGGTAGTTTTTGTGGCTCCCGGTGTTTTCTTTTCTGTGGGAAACGGGTCCAAATGGCTCTTTTGAGTGTTTAAGGTTGCCGACCCCTGCCTTAGACAAAGAGGCCTCCAGAAAATGTCCATGAAATAAAAACTTTGCATCTACCCACCAAGTTATTGCTACTGACTACAAGGAGTAAGGAGGGAAAAAAACGAGGAACAAAACACCAAATGGTACAATGGATATCAAACTCAGCTTTTGAAATATAGATAAGAATTTTGTTTCCCGATGGAGAAGAATGGTTTTCTGTGAAAAACACAGAATCTTTTTTCTTTTAAAGAGATAATCTAGGATCATCTTCTCCAAACTGGGACCTCTTTGATATTCTGAACTTCAAGTCCCATAATCCCCAAGTCAGTAGTCAACATAAACTCCTGGAAACTTTTTCCTCCTCTCTTTGGACAGGCCAATACCTGTCCTCCACCATCACACATATACCCAAAACAGCCAGGAAATCTTTCATTACAATAATAACACTTCCTGTTTTATCTAATTGGAGCAACTATGGGCACCAGCTTCAAAACTACTTAACCCATTTCAAAATGTGGTTAATTCTGAACCAAACTAATCAAAAGGAAGGATGACATTTGTGAATAACGGTTGGCAAAAAAATTAAGCAGCATCCAACAGGAAAGTAAAATGTCACAGCATAGAGATTGAAATAAAGTCATACAAATGGTTATCCAACATCTTCTTAAAAATTTCCAGAATGCTCCAACACTGGAGGTTTTTAAGAAGAGGTTGGATAACCATTTGTCTGAAAGTGGTGTAGGGTTTCCTGCCTGGGCAGGGGGTTGGACTAGAAGACCTCCAAGGTCCCTTCCGACTCTGTTGTTCTATTCTAAACAGAAAAGTGATGAAATGATTTTTATATCTAATTGGGACTGTGGCAAACAACTGTGGGGCACTTGGTGCTTTCTGAGCTGGATGGTTTTCTTGCAGACGTTTCATGACCCAACTAGGTAACATCATCAGTGCTAGAAGGGAGGAGGGTTTGCTTACCCTTGCAAGGGGGTCCTGGATGGTTACTTGATTAGGCTCTGGTTTACTGTACTGGTACCCAGTTGAGTAATGAAATGTCTGCAAGAAAACCACCAAGCTCAAAGAGCATTAAGGACCCCACTACAGTTCAACTCTGAACTGTAGCACAACTCTATTTGTGCTACAAATACTCTCTTTTCTTTAGTCACAGAAATTAGCTATTCTGAGCTAGGGGAATTTTAAACACTACTAACAAAATACACCACAGTACATCAGCTTTAGGCAGCACAATGAAACTGACCTGCCAGGTCTCTTCTGGGATTTCCCAACCCTTTGTATCTGCAGCATAATATTTATTGCATTTCTTTTTTTTAAAGACACAGCTAACATTTCCATAAATGTATTTAGGTCAGTTTACAGCTCTATGCATTGAATTAAAGGAAGGCACTTGGGCTGCACGTTTTAATTTCTTCCTTCTCTCTCTAGGACGTCTTTTGCTAAACTACACAAATGCATTTTTTAAAATTAAAGAACGGGCATTAAAAAACGAAACCCAGACATTCATAAATCACAGGCAACAATTCTTTCTTGGCAGTCAAGTTTTGTGCAGCCATCATATTTTTTTTCCCGTTGGAGAGGGAAAAAAACCAAAAATTAGCTATGGCTTTTTCCCGATGGGAGTTGCATTTTTGGTTTCATCGGAAGAGAAGATGGACTGCCAAAATTTCCCTCTGAGCCAGAAATGAATGATTTCTCACCCTTGAACCATGAGGACTAGTAACCTATTGGTTTAAAGGATTGAAAACTCAAGACAGGGATCAAGATTCCAGCAAGGTAGTTTGGGCATGCAATCTGTTACAGGTAGCCATGGATGGAATAAATTGCCCCCGGTTGGTCAGACTTTCTTGCAGTACTTTCAATTCAGGCTTCAAAACTCAGCAGTAAAACAAAAAAATAAAATAAAAAATAAAAAATGAGGAAAATAATACTTTGGTTAAACAGCAGACAGACATTTGTTAAAATTACTACATAAGGCAACAAGATGACTGGAAAAAGCATGGCTCAGGAATGACAGAATAGCAGGTAGCAAAAAAAGCACATTGAAGATTAATTCGGCATCGTTAAATATATACGCGCATATATATATTTAACACTTATACATGAGATCAAACACAGGCACATTTATCATAAATGTTGCAAACAAACCCAGAAAAGCTTAGAGGCAGGCAGATTTGAAAACAGCTGTTGACCTCCACATCTGGTTCGCCTCGGCCAGTTCAAATTCCCAACTGTTTTACCTTTATTGCAGAATTGGACAGGAGTTTTGCAAAAAAAGCAAAGACATTTAGTTGCGTGGCTTTTTCTCGGGTGCTATTTTCACAGTGCTGACACCAGAAGAGGGTTTACTCGATCCCTGCTACTTATCCTCAGGATTACACCATTTTTTTGTTTTTTGTTTTAAACGATCGTTAAATATTCTGGAGGATAGGGCCTCTTCTTCTCGGATCCATTCTAGAGAACTTTGCAAGGGGTGAGGGGAAACGGGAAGGGGCACGTTTGCAAATAGCCTTCTCCAGAAAAAAAAAGAGAGAGAGAGAGAGAGAGAGAGAGAGAATTGCAAGGGGGAAAAATTATAGTGTGTTTTGCCAGAAAATAGCAAGAGCACTTAGACGTATATACCGCTTCGCAGTGCTTTACAAGCCTTCTCTAAGCGGTTTACAGAGTCAGCCTCTTGCCCCCAACGATCTGGGTCCTCATTTCACCCACCTCGGAAGGATGGAAGGCTGAGTCGACCTTGAGCTGGTCAGGATCGAACTGTCGAACTGCCGGCAGCCGGCAGAAGCAGCCTGCAATACTGCCTTCTCACCACTGCACCACCACGGCGCTTAATACTAAAGGTACAAAATAATGTGCATGGCCATTTTAAGCTTGCGATGTAAACATCTGCCATGTAGGTAGCAGGAACAGCAAACACCCTTCTGCAGTCGAGAGCCAACGGCCATCCCTCTTCAGGAGTTCCAAAAGTGGAATGGGAGGAACAAGGAGACCACCCAACTCCAACTTCTCCCATCTCAGAATTCCCCCAATTTAGATCGGGAAGATGAAGAAGAAAGTACCATGAATGGATTCCAGTTTTGTTGACAAACGCTCCCAAACTTCTGGCCATCCCTTGGTCGTTCCCCGTCCCCCCCCATCCTTTTGAAACTCCCGGAAAGGATGTCGAAATGTCTTCTCCAATGTCCCACCCTCCTCTTGGGGTCCTTCAACCCCAGGTGGAACTCCAGCATTTGGAAGGAAGAGACCCCCCCCCCCAGTTCGATCATTGCAAAATTGCCAAAGTTTTTACAGAAGAGAGAAAGAGAGAAAGCTAATTTTGCCTACCTACATGATAAGACTCAGAGATTTTTTTTTTTTCTCGCTGAGCTGTGGAGGCGGGAGAGCAAATGTAAGAGAGCGACAGAGACACTCAAAGCATCATGAGAAGGGACCAGGGGTGAAAAGTTGGGTCAAGCAGCTGCAAGAAGAGTGAAAGCAAGCTTGAAAAGCTGAGGTTATTAATGGTTTTAGTAAAATCAGGGAAAGGCATTAGCAAAGCTATTACACAAATATCCCTTAAAACAAACCTCCAAAGAAAACATGTAAATATATATATATGTATATATATATATTTCTGCACAGACTTTTTTTTTGGCAAAAAAGGATTCAATTTCTCCCACCCTCCCTCCCTCCTATTCCACCCCCCCTCCCCCAGACCAGATCCCTTTGCGCACATTTGGATTGGAAATTTTTTTATCGATTTGGCTCTCGCCGACCCTAATTTGCAAGGTGAAATGGGTTGATGCTCAAAAGGAAACAAAATTTGAAGATGTCCGAAAAAAGGGAAGTGCTATCCAAATGAGGTCAAAAAGGCAAAAATAGCATCCGTGTGTTTGTGTGTCTATGCACACATGTACACATACACTCAAATTTGGGGCTTCAAGAGTCAAAATAATAGCATCGCAGAGTTCAGATGTCCCAGTTACTTAGAAAGCAATCCCATAGAATCCAATGGGGCTTGTATTCAAGCTAAGCCTACATCGTATTCCAGCCTTTAAAGGGAGTTAGTCAGGAGTTTGGGCAGCCAATAAATTCAAAATCAATCAATCAATCAATCAATCAATCAATCAGCAAAGCTAGGAAGGCTTTTGTTGAGGTCTAACTTTTTCTCTCCCTCAATCCCTCTCTTGGAGAAAAGAGCTTCTGGAAACTTCTATTTAGTTTCGTTGATTTATTTCTTCCATTGGAGAAGTTCTCCAAGGGTTGTTACTTTGTCCATTTAGACAAAGAGCAACTGATGGAATGGTTAACAAAAGTCCAGGAGATCTTATCAACAGTTGGTCTACTCAACATTAAGAGACTTTTGGCTTCCAAGCCTTAACAGAGCTAACCCCCCCTCATAAGGATCTCTTCAAACAGTAAAAAGTAGTAGTAATAATGATGATAATGTCCCATTCTTGAAGAATGCAAAAAGTAACTCAGAGCTGCCAAGAAAACACCAAAGCTAGGTCTATCAAATCAGGAGTTGTTGAGTTCCAGGATGGAGCTAACTCAATTTTAGAGGGGGGAGGGATTATTTCAATTACTACTACATGCCTCCATCTACCGTAACCAACTGAAATGCACACCTTTAGGAAAAGGGAAGAGAGCAAAAAGAGGCCACAAGGAAGGCCAAGCTTTGACTTTTTTCTATTATGATCAAAGTGGTTAAAAGAAAGTTGGGTAGGAGGATGGCGAGATGTGGCCCCTCTGGGACCTTTTTAGAAACATGGCCTTCTTCCTTGACTTTACCAAACCTGAAGAACAGATCTAGCAAAAGAAAAAAAAAAGAATTGCGCTCTTCTTCATCATCATCTTTTAACGGCTCCATTCAGTCTGGGCAACGGAATGGAGCTGAGCGTTTACTGGCCGGATACTCTTCCTGTCGCCAATGCGGAGCTATATTCGGCAGATATATTCTCTCTGTTAATACTAGATCCTGTTTTAAGTCATCGCTTTGGCTCTTTGTAAGCTGGTTGTCTGACATCATCATCCATTTCTTTTAAGCTGAATTTATCGAGAGGAGAGATGAAAAGGGGCTGAACTTTTTCTTAGACCCTCATTTGGAAGTGACTAAGACACGGGGGGTTTCATGGATGGAGTTGAAAGCCATTAAGGTTTCGAAGCGTAATGAGGGAGGGGTTTTTGTGTGTGTGTGTGTCTGTGTGTCTTTGGCAAAATAAAAAAGCCATTTGTAAAAAAATTATATATATATATATGAAAATGCAACAGCATCTATCCAAGGGACAAAACGGCCCAACCCACTCTACCATAATTTACGCACAACCTACAAAGCTGCGCTTTGGGTTTTTTTGTTTGTTTTTTTTTTAAAGGAAAGACGAGATCAGCTGATAAAAAGATTTTAGTTTGTCTGTTTCCTCCTGCAAAGTAGAGAACTGAAGCCAGGGATATTTGAATAATAGGAAAACGCATCACAAATTTTGTTAATTGCTTTTTGTTGTTGTTGTTGTTGTTTTGTTTTTCCCCTAAATCTTTTGGGAATGAGGTGAGACAGCGAGATGAAGCATCAAGCTACCTGAAGAGACACAGCAAGAGAGACAAGGCAGACGGTTTTAGTTAAAAACAAACTGGATATTTTTAATAAAAAGCTTGGTACCAAAATTGTAGTACAAACATCTCAGGGGAAGAAGTCGGGGCGGGGGGGGGCACACCCACACAAACAGATATTCTAATTTACACAGTTCCTCTCCCATGCCCTCTAACACATGCCAAAAATAAATTTGGAAAGGAAGGGGGGGGGAAATTATAAGCCACATATAACAACAGCAATGGCAACAAGAAATGAGGTTTCTCTCTTTTTTTGGAGGAAAAAAAAAAGAAATAGAAATAGAAAAAAGTGTGTGCGGAAAAAGAGACTGGAACGCTCTGGAAAAGAGCTGATCAGGAACAAAACGGTTGTGTGACACGAGCAGATTTGTCGGCGTAGGTAAAGACTAGCGATCAATCATAAAGCTACCCAAAAAAGTCTTCCATGGCACCAACGAGTTGGGCATCCACAGCGCCATGTCAAATGGCCAATCAACCACCCCCTCCCCCTTCCTCCTTTTCTCCTTCCCATTCACACTCAAACCTAGACATTCGGGGGTTGGGTTTTGTGTTTTATAAGCTAGTAACCTTGATCGAACGAGTCCTCCGAAGAGTCACTGTATGACGATCCAGCTTTGGCCTCTCTGGACAGTAAACAAAATTCCCGCTTTCTATGGGCAGCCATTTTAGATTTGAGAGTCCTAGTTGAGGTGACATTCTTTTTCCCGGCTTTGAAGATGTCGGAGATCCTGCTGCATTTAGGGGCCATTACGCTATAGAGGCCGGAAGGTCTCATCCTGGCACTGGTCGGGGAATGAGAAGACCACTCATCCTTCAGGGATTCCTCCTCTTCCTCAGAATCTGTATCTGGGGTCAATTAGTTATTGGTTTAAAAAAAAGAGAGAGAGAGAAAAGAAACACAAATATCATTGCCAACTTTTTAAGCACTGTCTATGGAGATTCTCAGTCATCCAGGTGCTTTTTTCCAGTGGTGAAATCTGAATCGGTTTGCTCCCGGTTCGCTGGCCACGCATGCACACTGTGTGCCAAATGCACACTGCGTGCATGGACATGTACACGCCAAAAGGAGGCTTGGGTAAGTAGAACAGCGAGGGAAGAATCAGCCGCGCCACGCGCAATTAACTTCGCTAGAAAGCAGGATTTCCTGCTTTCTAGCCAAGCTAAACCGCGCCGCATAGCTGATTGTCGGAAATATCGGTTCAAATGAACTGGTAGCTTTTTTTTTTTTACCGGTGGCATTTCACCCCTGCTTTTTTCCAAAAGGCAACTGGACTTTGTTTCTCCTCCTTCAAGGCGTTTCGCTTCTCATCCAAGGAGCTTCTTCAGTTCTGATTGAATGGTGGAAGGGTGAGACCGAGGGCAGAGATGAACCTCCAAGAGGCCTCAATGACTCTCAGAGAGAGTACCAACGACCAGAGGACTGCAGGGAATATAAAATCCTTCCATCTTCCACCATATTCAATCAGGACTGAGGAAGCTCGTTGGATGAAAAGCGAAGCAACTTCAAGCAAGAACAAAGTCTTTTGAAAAAGGCACCTTTGGGATAACTTTAAGCACTGCATCAGACATCAGAATATGGAAGAGGATTCAAAAATGGTGGCTTGGCACACCGGTTCCATATTCAGCACCCAACACTTCCAGTTCAAAGCTGGTTGTCTATTATTCACATCCAATTCAAGTGTGGTTGTCCATTATTCAAAGTTTTGGAGTCAAGGGCCGCCCTTAAATCTTTGAGGGATATGTCTATCCTGCTCTAAAAGACCAAACCAAAGAATTAAACTGACTCCATTAAAATTACATCAATATTCAGTGCATTCAATGCAATTATTATGATTATTTCCCCATGTGTTTTAATGATTTTTCTAGACTGCCACATTAAAAGTAACAATTCAGGGGTGTGTATGTGTCAGGAAAAGGACCGTAGAAGAGGTATCGTTGAATCTGAAGGATCAGGATGCAAATTATAGGAAAGGCCTGGAAATCCTGTAACCAGGATCTTTATTAATATAATATTATACTAATAATAATCCAAATCAGTCTTTGCCAGATCCACGAAAAATAACAGGAATATCCTCTTAAATCAATGCACTCCCACAGGTCTTCCCTCTGCTTGGAAAGCCTATGCTCCTAGTCCTCAGTGAGGTGCTTCTGCTGAGCCTCCTTCTTGGTCAGATCCAATTTGAACTGAGCTGTTTTGCCAACTCTTTCTCGTGGTGGCTGCTTAGCTCCAACAACTACTTCCTGTTGGAGCCCTAAGGAGCTTGGGCAGGCAGGTGAGGAGTAGCTGGGAGGGGAGGGGTGAGTAGAGGCTGGCGAGGTGCCCTTCGATGCGAGTGACATCGAGTGACGCCCACCCAGTCACATGACCACCTAGCCACGCCCACCCAGCCGGTCGTTAGACAGATCATATTAGTGGTCCGCGGGATTTAAAATTATGAATTTAGTGGTCCCTGAGGTCCAAAAGGTTGGGGACTCCTGCTCTAAAGTATTCTCCGAAGTGGATGGAAACTAATCAAGGAGAGAAGCAACCTAGAACTAAGGAGAAATTTCCTCACTATGAGGACAATGAATCAGTAGAACGGCTTGTCTCCAGAAGTTGTGGGTGCTCCATCAATGGAGGTTTTCAAGAAGAGATTGGACAACCATTTATAAGGAGGTTGGACTAGAGGGGCCTCCGATGTCCCTTCCAACTTGGTTAGTCTGTTAAAGACAACCCACCAAAAACAGCGAGGAGAAGAAACTAGGAAACTAAAATTTACTTACCGTAGGAATAACTGCTCACTTCAGATATCGCGGGTGAGTTGGAAACCTTCAGGTGGCGGCCTTTCATTTTTAGCCCCACCTCCAACTTCTTCATTTTGACCGCCATTTTGTTTTTACCTTCTTTAGAGGCTTTCAAGGAGAAGCTAAGGCTTTTAGCCAAGTTCTTTTTGGCATCTTTGCCAAACAAGGCACCATGGGGGGACAGGTATCGGTTGTTGTAAGAGCCGCCATTTTTCTGCCTCCCTCTGGACCCATCGACAAACTTGAATGGGGATTTCAGCTTGCTGCGCCTGGTGAGTGACAGGGCTTTGTCGAGCTTGCTCACCAGTTGTTCCTGATCAGAGGCCACCTTCTTCTTCTTAATCTTGAGCTGCAAAAAGAGAAGGAGGGGGAAAAAAGAGAGAAGACGAAGAAGGATGAGCAGAAATGGAAGAAAACAAAGGAAGACACCACAAGGAATGACTTCTTCATCCAGAAATCTTGAGGTGAAATCCACTAGAATTTCTAAGAAATCTGAGCTAGGTTCTGAAGCCTTCTCCAATGGCTTCATCTCCAGCACTGGAATTTGGGGAGTGCAACCCATCCTGAGGACCTCAAATTGAGGAAGGAGAATGCTTGATGATAGCTCCTAGGGTGTTGTGGTCCGCCAGCAGCCTACGGAGCTGACAGCAGAGTTGGACAGTGAGGAGGCTGGGGAGGGCCAGTCCTGGAGTCAGGGGAAGGCCCGGACGAGGGGTCTGTGTCGGAGGCAGAGATTGCGCCAGGGCCATCTGGGAGCGATGCACGGACTCCGAAGCCTCCAGAGGCGGATAGCAGAGGAACAGGAGGAGCCTGTTCCTAGTGCACACATGTGCAGAGCTGCCAGAAGGCAAGAGCAGCTGAAGCAAAAAGGACG
Source organism: Ptyas mucosa (assembly GCA_012654045.1). Classification (NCBI taxonomy): domain Eukaryota; kingdom Metazoa; phylum Chordata; class Lepidosauria; order Squamata; family Colubridae; genus Ptyas; species Ptyas mucosa. The sequence continues at coordinate 290,362 of WNWU01000025.1, forward strand.
ACTCAGGAGTAAGGCCAAGAGATGACTGGCCCCTCCCAGAAGGCTTAAAAGAGTAGCAAAGGCTCTTGGGATCTTTGTAGGAAAGCAACATTGTTACATTTGTTTCGTGTCTGCGTCTCTTGCTTATGAACTATTGCCAAGAAAAGCCTTTGGCAGGGTGCCAAAGTAGACAAAGGTTGGTGATAAGGGCGAAGGACTGTTTATGAAGAATTTGTTTTGGACTTAGTTTGGACTAATCTGAGAATGAAGTAATTCTCAGCTGTTCTAATAAAATATGTTTGTTTAGGACTGATTGTGTCTGGAAATAACTACTTGGGCCTGGGTCACAACACAGGGATTCACATCCAACTTACTTCAGTACGTAAAACATCACAAGGAGCTAAAATCACCAGACTATATCGTGTCATGCTTGCAAATTCCTTGAAGAAGAGGCAAGCAAAGAACATGCTGGCTTGATACTAAGCTGAACATTCAACCACTAAAGGAAACTGGGTAGCATGGAGAGCACTCGCCTATAAAGTTGGCAAGAGTCGGACACGATGGAATAGTCAAAACTAACTATTTCAACAACTTTATCCGCCCGGCTAATTCAGTTGCTCAAGGGAAGACGACAATCATGGCAATTGTAATCTACTCAGGCCTAAATCTGGAATGAAAAAATTAAATCTTGCTATCTTCCGATTGGAGAAGACCTTGACGTTGGTGAAGATGGAAAACAAATAGAGAACGAGATGGCAACGGATGAGATGGTTGGGTAAGTGTCATCGATGCCATGACAAACTCCAGAAGATAGTGGGGGACAAAGGTCCTAGCCTGCTATGGTCCATGGGGGTCACAAAGAGTCTGAGACGACTTAGTGACTGAATAATAACGACAAATCCCCCTTCCATTTTGTTCTGCTTCAACCATATGGTCTCAAAGATAGAAGATTCACCTCGCTGGAGAAGTTCATCAAGAGATCTTGCTCATCCCAACTCCGATGCCTGGTCTTGGTCTTCCCACTCCTGGTCTCTCCCTCCTCTTCCTCATCCAGGAGAAGACCTCGGTGCTTCTCCTCCAGTCCTTCGCCCATTTCTGAGTCTTCGGAAAGCAACAGGGATTTGCTGAGCCTGAGAACATCAGAAAAGGAAAGAGGTGTTGACCACGGGGAACATGTTGGTAGTATCACCAGCAGGATAGAAGGAGAGGGAGAAGGAGGGAGAGAGAGAGAGAAAGAGAGAGGAGAGGGAGAAGGAGAAGGAGAGGAGAACCTTCACACCATGATTTTGCAAAAGCTTGAGATAAGGAGAAAAAAAAGAAGGTAAGAAGGATAACCAGGTTAGAATATCCAGACCAAGCAGGTTTCCTTAATTTCCCTCGTTTGAAAATATCTGAAACATCAGGGCAAGGTTGAAGAATGACAACAATGCAGGTCCTTAAGCAAAGGTGAAGCCAAGTTCTAAATGTATCAGCGAGAAAGCAAAGACAGAACAAAAGGGAAACAGAGGCAGCACCACAGACAGGGCAAAGCAAGACCAAAGCATATCCCAACACAGATACGTTTCTCTTCCGCTCGTGACAAAGGAAAACAAGTTCGAAATCCAACAAAATCCAACATCCACAGCATTCCCAATGGAAGTCCACCCTTCACCCATTTGTTGTTGTTGTTAGTTGCGAAGTTGTGTCTGACCCATCATGACCCCATGGACAACGTTCCTCCAGGCCTTCCTGTCCTCTACCATCCCCCGGAGTCCATTTAAGCTCACACCGACTGCTTCAGTGACTCCATCCAGCCACGTCGTTCTCTGTCGTCCCCTTCTTCTTTTGCCCTCAATCATTAGGCTCTTCTCCAGTCCTTCTTTCTTACTAAGTGGCCAAAGTATTTGAGTTTCCTCTTCAGGATCTGGCCTTCTAAAGAGCAGTCAGGGTTGATCTCCTCTAGGACTGACCGGTTGGATCGCCTTGCAGTCCAAGGGACTCGCAGGAGTCTTCTCCAGCACCAGAGTTCAAAGGCCTCCATTCTTTGGTGCTCAGCCTTCCTTATGGTCCAACTTTCACAGCCATCCATTGCAACTGGGAAAACCATAGCCTTGACTATACGCACTTTTGTTGGCAGGGTGATGCCTCTGCTTTTTAGTATGCTGTCTAAATTCGCCATAGTTTTCCTCCCCAAGAGTGTCTTTTCATTTCTTGGCTGCAGTCCCCATCTGCAGTGATATTGGAACCCAGGAAAATAAAACCTGTCACTACCTCCATTTCTTCACCCATACACTGCCCTAAATACAGAGAACTTACTCCTGCTTCTCTCTCTTTCTTTACTCAGAGATCAACACATCCTCCAGATCACAAGTTTCCCCCACAATGGTCCTACCTACTGCTTAACCAACATTTCTACCATAAAACTCGACATGACAATCCTGAGTCATCCTGGTGGCACCCCAACTGCCAAAACACTGTGCCAAAAGAGGAGCTGGCATCCATGTATGGGGCAGAGAGAAGGCAACCCAACCAGAGTGGGATCCCTGCTACAATCCCTTTTCCCGCCCCACAGCCCAACCTTACTTTCCACTCCTGCCGTCACTCTTCCCTCGCTCCTTAGGGGGCGACAGAGCGCTTGATCCATGGTTCCGTTTTCTGGGCCTTCCTGGACCTCGTTTTGCCAAGCTTCTATTTTTCTCGTCATGCTTTTCCCTTAAAAAAAACCACACACTTGACTGTTAACCAAGAGCTACAAAGAAAGAAAGAAAGAAAGAAAGAAAGAAAGAAAGAAAGAAAGAAAGAAAGAAAGACAGAGAGAGAGAGAGAAAGAAAGAAAGAAAGAGAAAGAAAGAAAGAAAGAAGAGAAGGTGGAGGTGGAGAAGGAGAAGTAGTAGTAGTAATAGAGGAAGAGGAAGTAGAGGAGGCATTAGAGGAGGAAGAAGAAGAAGAAGAAGAAGAAGAAGAAGAAGAAGAAGAAGAAGAAGAAGAAGAAGAAGAAGAAAAGAAGAAGAAGAAGAAGAAGAAGAAAAGAAGAAGGAGGAGGAGGAGGAGGAGGCCATGATCCATCACCAAACCACTACACCGACCTACACTCAAAACAACCCACGGAAAGCCACAATTGCTAATGAAGTGCCTAGAGCATCTGCTCCGTGGCCAACCAGTAGATCAGATTGCCAAGCCACAAGGTTTCCCTTCCATTCTCAAGGTCCAATTTGAGTATCATGGAGCACAAGACGAGGGGTGGAAAAGCCAAGATGGTGCAAGACTCAAAGATGGTGCCACTGCCCAGCCTACCAGGCAGGTGCAGAAGGAAATCTGAAGGTCCCTGGGTGACTTACTCAGAGTCTCTCCGCCGCTGCAGCTTCGCCAATTCCCTCTGCTTTTCCTTGTATCTCCTCTGCAGCTCAGCTAACTTCATCCTGTAATCCAGCTCCATGCCATCCATGTTCCCAATGGACGACTTTATGGAATACATCTGAGACAAGAAAGCAACAAAGGGTTGATAGAGAAGGAAAAGCAGAACATCCGTCAGTCCCATTAATTCACAGTCCCTTATATATAAATAGAGAGCAAAGCTCTCTCTAGCACTGATGATGTAACCTAATTTATTTTTATTTTATTTTTTATTTTATTTCGAATTCATATACCGCCCCTTCTCCTTGGGGACTCAGGGAGGTGTACAGCCAAATAAAAACAAACAATACAAACATTTAAAAACAGTTAAAAGAATATATATCTATCTGGCCCCAAATTTAAAATGACAGACCAATTTAAAATTATTTAAAAATTTGTTAAGCCAGCCCGGCTTGTTGAAAAAAGAAAGGGCACGGCGGAAGGCACCGAGGTCTTGGATTCTCCTTATCTCTGGGGGCAGCTGGTTCCAGGAGGACTCCCAGATTGCGCGCCCCCTCCGCGGGGGCCAAAGACTCGCCCCCAATAGTCAGCGATGGAGTCAGCTGACTATATCGGGATGCCGGGAACCACAGCCACTCAGTCTTGGAAGGGTTGAGCCTGAGCCTGTTCCTCACTGGGTCATGAATTGGGTCATGAAACATCTACAAGAAAACAACCAAGTACAGAGAACATCCAGGACCCCACAGTCCTAGTCCTCCTCCCCTTCCTCCCTTCTAACACTGATAATGTAACCTAGTTGGGTCATGAAATGTCTGCAAGAAAACAACGCAGCTCAGAGTTCACAACAAGGACCCAACAGTCCAAGCCTGAGCTACAAATATTTTCTTCTCTTAGTTCCATTCATTAGCTACCATTCAGAATCAAGTTCCTAGCAAAACCTGAGTAGGTATTAACTCTGGGGATGCAATTCCTAGGGTTCTTGGCCAGCTACGGTGCTAACCTATCTAGAGGGCAGAAGATGGGAGAAACCCTTGAATTCTTAATTGCCAACAGGTTTCTGCCCTCAGTGGAAACAAAGACTGTTTTTGGCAACTTCCAATGAGAAAGGACAGACAGAGCCGCGTTGGCTGCCATATAGTCTTTGGAATCCCTCAAAGGTCAGGTGTTGTGGTCTGCCGGTGGCCAGCGGAGGACCAGTGAGGAGGTTGGAGAGGAACATGGGCCAGTCCTGGGGGCTTGGGAAAGCTCAGACGAGAACTTTGCGTCAGAGGCAGAGAGGGAGCTAGACAGCAGCGAGGCAGAGGAATAGCTGGAGCCTGTTCCCAGTGTACGCATGCAGAGAGCTGCCAGAAGACAAGAACAACTAAGAAAGCAGGGTCGACTTGGGAGTAAAGCCACACCTTGGAGGTGATTGGCCCCTCCCATAGGAAACAAAAGAGGAGCGAACGGGGAGTGGGCTTTTGCAGGAAACAATCCATTCGTTCCGTGAATCTGAGACTCTGTGTCAAGTTTTGCCTTGTACTGCGTTTGGAAACTAGTTACGTGGCAGCTTGCCAAGCAAGATAAGGTCTGTGTTGATAAATATTCCTTTGAAAAACTGTTTGGACAGGCCTCGCTGACTGTGAATGAAAGGAATTCACAGTTATTGCAAATGAAAGAGGTTTTGCTGGGACCAAGACTCTGCTTCCTGCTTTTTAAGGGAGCCTAGGTCAGAAATTAGGAAAGCTACTGAGATATTCCTTGGGTTGCTTCATCTCACCTGAAGGCCTCTTCCTAACCACTTCCCCCATCCACATCTCTGCAAATTTGGTCCCCCAAACCCTATTCACCGTCTCATCTTTCTTTTGCATCCAGCTGTATTTCTTATTGGGGTTCAGTTCTCGAGGCAGACGGATGTTCTTCAGGCTATCCATGAAGGGGGTGGAGAGAACTTCCATCAGCATCTGGGTACCAGCAGCTAACAGGGTTTCCAAGGCTGGATGAGCTGAGAAGTTCTCTGGACCTGCATGAGAGATAGGATGGATGAGTGAGTGATGAGGAACAGGAGGGACATCCGACAGGTAGGGACCAAAGGAAATGCCTAAGGAAACGTAGATCCAAGCTTCCTTGTATTTGGATGATTCTTATCTAATTCCTAGCAGGGGCTAAGCATGAGTTCAGAAGATTCCTGTACATAATCCTGTAGTAATAAATCATGAATAGCAATAGCACTTAAGACTTATATACCACTTCATTGGGCTTTACAGCCCTCTTGAAGAGTCAGCCTCTTGCCCACAACAACCTGGGTCCTCATTTGACCCCCTCCCCCTTGGAAACAGTGGTGGAATTCAATTTTTTTTTTACTACTGGTTCTGTGGGTGTGGCTTGGTGGGTGTGGCAGGGGAAAGATACTGCCAAATCTCCATTCCCACCCCACTCCAGGGGAAGGATACTGCCAAATCTCCATTCCCATCCCACTCCAGGGGAAGGATACTGCAAAATCTCCATTCCCACCCCGCTCCAGAGGAAGGATACTGCCAAATCTCCATTCCCATCCCACTCCTGGGGGAAGGATACTGCAAAATCCCCATTCCCACCCCACTCCTAGGGGAAGGATACTGCAAAATCTCCATTCCCACCCCGCTCCAGGGGAAGGATACTGCCAAATCTCCATTCCCACCCCACTCCTAGGGGAAGGATACTGCAAAATCTCCATTCCCATCCCACTCCTGGGGGAAGGATACTGCAAAATCCCCATTCCCACCCCACTCCTGGGGACGGTATTTGCCGGTTCTCCGAACTGCTCAAAATTTCCACTACCAGTTCTCCAGAACCTATCAGAACCTGCTGAATAGCACCCCCGCTTGGAAGGATGGAAGGCCGAGTCAACCTTGAGCAGCTCAGAATCGAACGCCTAGAGCCGTGATGGCGAACCTATGGCACGGGTGCCACAGGTGGCACGTGGAGCCATATCGGTGGGCACGCGAGCTCAGCTCCGGCACACATGCATGCGCCAGCCAGCTGATTTTTGGGCCTTCTGGGCCCACCAGAAATAAGGAAACACACTGTTTCCGGCCTCCAGAGGGCTTCTGGGGGGTGGGGAAGGCCGTTTTTGCCCTCCCCAGGCTCCTAGAAAGGCTCTGGATCCTGGGGAGAGAAAAAAATGGGCCTACCAGGCCCACTGTGCCATTGCATGCCAAAAGCAGGGGAAACACGGGGGGGCAGGGCACATAGAATTATGGATGTGGGCACGTGTGCGTGTGACCCCACTGCGCTCCCCCCGCTTTTGGCACGCGATGGCAAAAAGGTTAGCCATCACTGGCCTAGAGTGAGCAGTGAGCTATCCCTGCAGTACTGCATTCTAACCACTACGCCACCAGAGGTCTGCTAGCTTTAAGAAAAGTTCCCTGAAGATGGGCTCCAGGACAAATCCAGAAGCTCAGAAGACAAAACCTCTGGTCTCGGTGACCAACCCAGACTGGATCCTAGCAATAAATCAGTTGAATTGGACCTTCACATGTGGACCTGAGCTTTCACGCATGAGCAGGAACGGAAGAGCTTGAAGCTCAAAGCTAAGCCTTGAACATTGTCTTGTAATGAGGTCCATATCTACTCACCTTCGGTTTCCTGCCGCCGTTTCTCCAACTCCAGTTCTGCGATTTCGCTCAAGAGGGTAATTCCGTGCAGAAAAGTGTGTTCTGGGGACAGGCTGGAAGACACTTCTAAGTTCACCACTGCCTCCTGAGGGACACCATCGCTGTTCGTGAGCAAGGAACACGCTTGGGGTAATTCAGCTGCTGCTGCTAAGGCGTTCATACCAGCCAAGGGGTCATCAATTTTGATGTCCAGAGATGGGACTGGGCAGGTATATATCTCATTCCTGTAGATGGGGGCTTCTACCATGGGTTCCTCCTCTTCCTGAAGCATGCTGGCAAATTCTCTGTTTGGGGGAGATCTGATATGGGGCATTTCTAGAGCCAATGGTGACTTCTCAGGCTGAGGGACCAACCCCATCTCAGACTGTTCAGTATCCCTCTGTAACAAACTCCCACCATAGTCATGAATAGGGCAAGTTTCACTGTCATTGGTCTCTTCTGCTTGGTCTTCCATTTCCACTGAGCAGGACATCCCTGGATAGGCAGTTTGGCAATCCTCGAGATCTTCCTCGTGGTCTGAACTCCTGAGGGCTTTGCCGTGGTGCAACTGAAGATCACAATCATTGGTGTCCTCAACAGGGAGGGCAACTGAGGTGGCCATATCCAGGGCCTCCATATCCTGTTCGCAGATACCTTCTTCCTGGCTATTGTCCATCTCCAGCTCCGTTTTCACCCGTTCTTCCAAGGATTCTTCGTCCTCCACGGTCTGGATGGGTTTGACCATCTTGGATGGGGAAAGATGGATGGGCTTCACCTCTGGAGAAAGGGTCAAGCGCTCGGGACTGCTGGTCGGCAGAGGGACGCCGGAGTCCAACTCATCTGCCTCGGATGCGGCGGTTGGCTGGAGAAGGTACGGGTAGTGTCTTCTGAAGGAGTCTGGAAGGGACTGGAAGGGATAGCCGGATGGAATTTCTGCAAGAGGACACAAAAAGATGAAAACCTGGAAGACAAGTCCCATATTTTCTCAAGAGAGTCCCTAACAACGGTGGTCTTCAAGCTTTCCAGCTTTGTCGAGTGGAAGTGGGGAAGAAAGAGGGGCTGGTTCTGTGTGAGTGACAGGGGCAAGCACAAGTGTGCGAACTCCATTTGTGCAAGTGGTGGTGCATCCACCTGCTGCTCACACAAGTGCAGGAGAGAGAGAGAGAGAAAGAGAGAGAGAGAGAGGAGAGAGAGAGAAAGGGAGAGAGAAAGGAAGAGAGAGAAAGATAAAGAGAGGAGAGAAGAGAGAGAGAAAGAGAGAATGAGAGACAGAAAAGAGAGAGAAAAAGAGAGAGGAGAGAGAAAGAGAAAGAGGAGAGAGGAGAGAGGAGAGAGAGAAAGAGAAAGAGAAGAAAGAGGGAAAGAGAAGAAAGAGAAAGAGAGAAAGAAAAGAGAGAAAAAGAGAGAGAGGAGAGAGAGAGAAAGAGAGAGAGAGAGAGGAGAGAGAGAGAAGTAGCTTTCAGAAAGAGGCAGAATTAGGAAAGGACAAAACAGAAATTTTAAAAAAAAGGAAGTGGATTAAAAAAAATAGTGGAGCTTTGTACCTGGAAACAACGTCTGGTATGAAGCAGAGGTCTCTTTTTCCAGTTCCAGCTCTTTCTTCTCCATGTTCTCGGTTTCCTCCTCTTCTTTTGGAGAGAGGTTAGGGGCAGGCGGTGGAGAAGCAGGAGGTGGGCTAGATGGATGAGTGATGGGAGTCGTGGGGTAGGAATAGGTTGGCTGGCTTGGTGGTTCCTCCAACTTTTGAATGACCTCAGCTTTGAGCACCGACACGGAGGAGGACCTGGGTGATAGTGGAGGCGGGCTGACTACCTTATTGTAGGACGCAGAAGTGCTTGGAGACAAAACTGGGGGCTTCCGGTGCAGAAGGGTTGAGGCAGAAGTTGGCAAACCTGGTTTGGCATTGTCCAAGTTGCGCTTAGTTATCTTCTCTTCCATCTCTGCCCGCTGTTCGCTGGCTTTTAACCTCTCCTGTTGAGAGAAAGGAGATCTCAAATAGTCATGGTTCTCCACTGATGCTAGATGGACCCCCAAAGAGGTCTTGGGAGTAAACTAGGTAGGACCCAGGGACAACCGTGCAAAACCTGAAGCTTTCACAACTTATCAGAACTGATAAATGCCTGTGAACACAGGTGATCTCCTTTCTACAATCATGGGAGCAGACGTTTGGACAGAATGACAGGTTGGGTTGGAGTTTCTCATAGTCAACTTGGTTTTCCACCAACTGTCCTACCTTGCCGTGTATTAAAAAAACTGTCTGGTAAAGATCCAGACATAACAATGATGTGGAAAGGCCAGCTATAAGGTCCAAAGCCAAGAATGATACATGGTGATTCTCTTAAGCCGAGTTCTTTATTGCTTCACACCTATAGACAGAATCTTGCCAGAACGAAGACTCTACTATCTGCATCTACAATATACTCCGGGAACTATTGAGGAGGGGCTGTCTTCAATCACTTTCACTCACACATGATCTCTGAGCTGAGTTGCCTCTTATTCCTCTGGAATGCGGCCCCTCCCTTCTGGGAAACCCGCCCCCCCCTTTACTACATTCCACCACACCACTCTACTTGGTTTAATTAATGCTAACTAGGATCTAGCCAGGCCTTCTCTATTCATCACATCCGGAGACCTAGCTTCAGAAAGGAGAAACCGATGAGGTTGGTTTTTCCAAAGATAGTTGCAAGAGTTGAAGCCCAAGGATTAGGACCTACCATCAACTGGGCATGCGCAGCCTGTTGCTGCAGGAGGTATAGCTCATGCTGACGAATCAGCTGCTGGTGAGATAAGAGCTGGAGCTGGTGAGCGTGCTGGAGGGAGCCCCTGGTAGGAGAATATATGGCAGGCCAGAGAGGAGGTGCACGGTCCATTAGTTCTGCTGGAATGAAGAGAGAGATTGACCTGAAAACCCAACCTCAATCAAAGCCAGACTTCAAGGACTAAGCCATGTGGATATCCCAGAGATGGGCCCATGTGCCACCAGGTTGGCCACATATGAACTTTACCCAAAGCATGTCAGATGCGAACAACCAGGCCCATATGTGTAGAATTCAAGCTAACTACTTCATTACATTCTGCCTATAATACAAGAATCTCCCTAGGCTGCAAACTTACTCTTGGGAACAATTAGACAAGGCTCCAAGGAACTTAGGCTTGTTCGGTTGTAACCATTTTGTGATTGCACAGTGACTCCAGGATAACGCCATGCTTGATCCCTCCTCCCCGCCAGGCTGGTGCAATTCTCTTTGGGTACCTACCAAAGTGGGTCAGGTGTTCACTGGGGATCATGACAAGCTGGCCGGATTGAGGATCTCTGGCAAACTGGTATGCAGAGGGGAGTGCTCCCCCCATGCTGGAAGGAAAGCCAGGGGCCATGCCTTGGTGCAAAGAAGGGTGCCCTGCAACGAATACAGGAACAGAAGAGAGATTCCGTAAAACGAAAAGATCAAAGGTCGCATGTGTTAAGGATATTTCAAGTACAAAGTCTTCTTACCAGTTGTAGTCATACACAATAAAACAGTTCTTCTTGAGTTTCAAAAAAGTTCAAGATCAAAACATTCAATAAATAGTAGAAAGCAACGTGTAGCTATGATCAAACAGTGATCATGCAGAGAGATCAGGTAGAGAGTTACAGCAAATAAGCAGGTAAAATGGTGTAGTATCCACACAAGCCATGATCCATGGTCTAGAATCATCATAGTGCCCACTGCGTTAAGCAACCGCATCCAAGCTGAAAGAATTCATTTTCTAAGAGCCTAACAACACGCATGAGATTGCTGGGCATCATTATACTTGTTGGGAAACCCTGCTATAGAACATGAAATGAATAGGCTTTTTCAAACGTGAAACGCTGCCAAGGGGTTTGAAACAGGCCCTTTCGCGAAATTTCATGCCGAAAAGCCTTCAGAACGAAATATTCGCACACCCCTGATGTGCAAATATTTCGGTCAAAACAAGAGGCCAACTCTGCATTCATTCGATCACCTTACCATAGGGATGGCCGGTAAGCCACATGGACGAACTGCTGCTTCTAGGTAACCACGGATGGGTCGCCAGGTGTGGTGTGGGGTCACCAGTCCACCGTCCTGAACTGGTCAGGGGTGGTCCCCCAGTCACCATGAGGTTAGAGTTTAAGCCACTGGTAGCACAAGTAGCCGGATGGATCCGAGCAAAATCAGCCAATTCTTTGCTTTCTCTGGGGAAAATAAAAAGAGGAGGGGGGCTTAGGGACCCAAGTCTTGATAGGTTTCAAGCATGGTCATTCCATTCTTCATCAGGAAGGAGAATGACAACCCTTCAATGGCTGGTGGAAGACATTTGTGGAAGAGGTGAGGAGGAGGAGGAGGAGGAGGAGGAAGGGGAGGGGAGAAGAAGGATTGTGGGGTCCTTGATGTTCTCTGAACTGTATTGTTTTCTTGTAGAAGTTTCATAACTTAACTAACTTAACAGCGTGAGGAGGAGTTGGAGGAGATATCCAGATAACTTCTGAACTTCCTAGGAAGTTTACTCAGCCTCTTCTCAGTTGTCCCTCCATCAGCCAAGCAAAAATGTTTTTGTTTAGACTAGATAAGTTAGCTTGTTGAATTTAGCTGCTTTTTTGGCTTGGCAATTCTGTTTTTCTCCCTGCTCTTTTTCACAGCGGGTTTTATTTGCTCTCCTTACATTTGTGGCTAAAATATATTTCCACATTACAGGTGGTTTTGAGAGCTGCATCTTTCAGACTGCAAAACTGCGGGCAGAAACGGTCTAATTTTAGAGCTAAAGTGGAGCTAGGAAAAGTATCGCAAGCATAAAGATACGTCACCTGAGAAGTTTCTCCTGATCTCGTTCCAGACGACTTGCCAGGAGGTGGTTTTCTCGAAGGCGTGGACGGTCGTCCCCACAGTCCTCGTCCAACCGTCCGTGTCCTAAGGGGCAACCGAAACAAAGCAAGCTCAGCCTCCTGTAAATATAATCAAACATTGAGAATTCTCCAACCAACGGTTGAAGTTCTAGACATCTCTTCAAGAATGATCAGGATCCCAAGATCCTTGACAGAGAAGCCTGAAGAGACAGTTATGGTATAATGGTTAAGAGCAGTGGTGGGATTCAAGTAATTTAACAACTGGTTCTCTGCCCTAATGATTTCTTCCAACAACCAGTTCACCAAACTGCTCAGAAAGTTAACAACCGGTTCTCCCGAAGTGGTGCGAACCGGCTGAATCCCACCACTGGTTAAGAGGTCAAGTGGAATCAGAAGGATAGATCAAGTTTCTTGCTTATTCAGGAAGCTTTAGATGCCTACAGATAAATTCCTAGTTCTGTCCCAAATTACAGGTAGTCCTCAATTTACAACAGTTTATTGTTCAGAATAGGGAGATGAGTGGGGATGGGAGAGGAGCGAGGAGGGGAGGGAAGAGAGAGGGGGAGGGAAGGAGGAGGGGAAGGAGGAGAGGGGAAGGAGGGAGAAGGGGAAGGAGAAGAAGAGAAGGAAGGAGGGGGGAAGGGGAAGGAGGAGGAGGAGGAGAAGGAGGAGAGGGGAAGGAGGGAGAAGGGGAAGGAGGAGAAGAGAAGGAAGAGGGGGGAAGGAGAAGGAGGGGGAAGGGGAAGGAGGAGAAGGACAAGGAGGAGGAGGAGAAGGAGGGAGACAGGAAAAGAAAAGGAGAAGGGTGGGAAGGAGAAGAAGGAGGAGAGAATAGGGGAGGGGAGCAGACAGAGGGACTTATAACTGGTTTTCACACTTATGACCATTGCCGCATCCCTATGGTCAAGTGATCCAAATTCAGGTATTTGGCTACTGGCTCACACGTATGACGGCTGCAGCGTCCTGTGGCCCCGTGATCCCCTTTTGCGACCTTCTGACAAGCAAAGTCCAGGAGGAAACCAGGTTCACTTAACCATGATTCTACCTTAACAACTGTGGCGATTCACTCAGCAAACTGTGGGAAGAAAGGTCGCAAAATGGAAGGGGGGGAGGATTCACTTAACAAATGTCTCACTGAGGCACAGAAATTGAGGTCGAATAATCACAGGCAGATGGTTGTCACTAGATTTTCTCATAAAGAAGCAACCCACATTTTTGCAAATGCTTCAGTGGTGGGTTTCACTACCGGTTCTGTGGGTGTTACTTGGTGGGCGTGGCATGGCTTGGTGGGCGTGGCAAGGGAAGGATACTGCAAAATCCCCATTTCCTCCCGATCATCTGGGACTCAGGAAGCAGAGATTAGATGGGGGCGGGGCCAGCCAGAGGTGGTATTTACCGGTTCGCTGAACTACTCAAAATTTTCATTATCGGTTCTCTAGAACCTGCTGAAACCCATCTCTGAAATGCTTGTTTTCAATCACTTTTATTTTCCTTGCATGCTTTCAAACCCCGCCAGCACCCCATCCAGGGACTGCAGCTAACCCAAACAACCATGAAACAGCCTATTCCCATGATGGCGAACCTGTGGCACGAAGAGCCCTCTCTGCGAGCACACCAGTCATTACCCCAGCCCAGCTCCACTGCGCATGTGCGTGCGCTTCCCGCCGGCCAGCTGCTCTTCGGGTCTCTGAAGTGCATGCGTGGGGGCCCGGGCTCGTGTGGGGGATGAATGCATGCATGTGGAGGGAGTGGGGCGCATGCACAAGGAGGCTCACATTGCATTTTGGGGGTTTGCCCGTATGCCTCCTGCACCCCGTTTTGGGCATGCATGGGGACATGGTGCATGCACGGGGGAGCACTCCCATTGCATTTTGGGCAGGGGTGGGTTCTAATTTTTTTTACTACTGGTTCTGTGGGCGTGGCTTATTTTGTGGGCGTGGCTTGATGGTCATGTGACAATTCTTTAGGATTTAGCAGAGGTACTGGTCTACCAGGCTTTTATCTGCTTGCAGAACTGTACCGGTCTACCCATTTATTTTTGCAGGCACCGCTCTACTCATGTATTTTTGCAGGCACCGCTCTACTCATGTATTTTTGCAGGCACCGGTCTACCCATTTATTTTTGCAGGCACTGGTCTACTCATTTGTTTTTGCAAACTGCCTTTTACCACTGATCAGCTATAGGGTGGCCCTTTGAAGCCCCGCGGCAAGAGTTTAAACAGTTTTTTTCCTTCTAGCCGATCAACTGGGACTCAGGAGGCAGCAATAGATTGTGGGCGGGGCCAAATAAAAGGTAAGAATAACACGGGGGGGGGGGCAGAACCGGTTCGGTGATGTCATATCGTCAGCAGAACCGGCCAGAACCAGGAGGAACCCACCACTGATTTTGGGGGTTTGGGCATGTGTGCGTGCATTTGCGCACACGCGCACTTTGGACACCAAAAAGGTTAACCATCATTGGCCTATTCCATATTTTCTTACTGGCCTAAGAATAATGATGAATCAGCCTTGAACAAGGGGGTCCCATGGCTGTACTAGGGATGTGCTGCCCACCCCTTAACATTCCAAGCACAACCTACAAACTGCCAATTCACATACACACACACACCCCAAAAAAACCCTCAATAGGCAATCTTGTCTTTATAAATTTCCTGACATCACGTGCAAAGTCCGCTGAAGCAACATTCATCCCCGTGCAAAATTCAATCGGTTATGCACAGAGCTGGGAGGGAGGGAGGGAAGGAGGGAGGGGGCCGAAAGAAATATCTCTGGAGGCCCCGTTTCCTTGGCAACCAAGGCCCCTGTTCAATGTGTGGTTCGGCTCGCCAAATCCTACTAGATTAGCTCCCTTTGCTTTCCTCTCTCTCTCTTAAAAGGGTTTACACCTACACTTGGCACAGACCAACTCAATATTATTCATTTAAAAAAGAAAGAGAAAGAAGAAGAAAGGGGGAAGAAAGTCTCTTGGCACGCAAGGACGGGAAACGGGTGGAGGGGTGAGGGAGAATTGGGGAGGGGGCCGCGAGACGGGCAAAAAAAAAGAGAGAGCCTTGTGTGCCAATTCTATCGCTTAGCAACCAGACAAAGTACAGTCCTTGTTCACAAGCTCTCATTTCTGCTCAGTAAATTACATTTAACGGAGGGGGGGGGAAGCAGAGGATGGCTGAGGAGGGGAGGGCTGAGGGGGTGGAAGCTTTCAGACCAGCTCAAACAAACACATCCCTTTTGTTGGCTACCAATCCCGGCTCTCTTGGCTCCAGACGCAAAGAGGCTGTGGGAACCCAGATGGAAAAAATGAAGTCAGGCTGGCCGCTGCACACAAAAGGGCTAAAAACCGGGAGTCTGGGGTCCCGGCGGATGGACAGACAGATTGACAGAATCCAGCTCCCTTTTCCTCTGCAGGACCAGCGGGAAAGCATCGGAGCGGGTTTTGGACTGCTGCTGGGTTGCCCCCCCCCTCAAAACGGAGAGGTGGGCACCGACGGGCAGACGGAAAGGGGCGCCGATGCACTCGGAAGGATGCACAGCTTGTGAGTTGGCAGGGGAAAGCGGGGGTCCCCACTGGCAAAATTTAAGCTGCAACACACACACACACACACAATACCAATCCATGGCTCCCAATTTGCAAATTTCAGCCACGTTCTGCTTCCACGCATCCCTCCCCCTCCCCCATTCAAGGGTTTTCTTCTGCAGCCATTTCAAAGCAGTATGGTGGGGGGAGACGGGGGATTTGGGAATATGTTCTTCCTTGCCGTCCCCCCATCTCAAAATCTGGCGAATGTTTGGCCAGCAGCCGACTGAATTATTCTTACTCTAAGTACAGTGAAGCGAGAGCGAAGGATCGTTGTCCCTGGCTTCAGAGGAAGCTGTTCCTCGTTGGGTCTCCCTGATGGCGGTCTCACAACAAGACGGACACCATTTTTTATTCCAGTTTGCACACCTACAGGACAGCGTCCGTCCGTAGGAGGGATAGTCAGAAAAGTCAAGAGTGAGGGGGAGGTGTCTCCATCATGCGATTTAACCTCTGCCCATTTTTTTCAAAAGATGCCTCTAACCTCTCAAACATCACCACCTTGGCAATTATCCAGAATTGTACATTTCAGTTAATTTTGTTCATCTCCCCGCTGTTCTCTTCCTGGCGCCATTCACCAAAGGTAACCCAGTGATTAACCAAATGCCTCAATTAGAAAACTCAGAACCTAATTATTGACTTAAGCCTTGGCTTGATTTGCACCACACGCCACGCTGCCACAAATTTGGCAAACGTGTCGAATGCCTCCATCCCCAGGAGCTGCCAAACCACCAAACATAACCAGGATTAAAACCAAACCAGCCTTTAGATAAACCCGTTTAAACGTTTGGGAGAAACCCAGTTGGTTTTCACGACTTAATAGCACAACTGCAGATGGTTCTCAACTTACAACCGTAATTGCTTGATTCAATTGTGGTTGTTAAGTCCAGGACATCTTGTACACCCTTTTGAGAAGAAAGCTGGCTGGAGCTGAGTTCCTAGAGATAATTCAACAGGGGAACGCAAGGTGGATATGTGAGTGAGAGGGGAAGAATTTAAAATGTGATAAACAAATGAAATGAAAGTACAGTGGTCTAAAGCACCCTGTTATTAACACCAGCTGCCTGCAATTATTGCAGGTTCGAATCTCACCAAGGCTCAAGGTTGACTCAGCCTTCCATCCTTTCTAAGGTAGGTAAATTGAGGACCCAGTTTGTGGGGGCAATAAGCTGACTTTGTATAAATATACAAAAGTATGAAGGCTATTGCTTAGCGCATTGTAAGCCGCCCTGAGTCTCCGGAGAAGGGCGGCATATAAATCAATTTTTTTTAAAAAAGAAAAAAGAAATACATATTGGTTCCCAAGTTGAGTTTGGAACCCTTTTCAAGAGCCACCCTTAGATACAAATATTATTATTTTTCATCCAAGGGTGAAGTTAAGCTTTCTCTGCCATTTCCTCCATTCATCTCATTTTAGGGGACGGGGTGGCTCAGTGGCTAAGATGCTGAGCATGTCGATCGAAAGGTCGGAGGTTCAGCGGTTCGAATCCCTAGTGCCGTGTAATGGGATGAGCTCCTGTTACTTGTCCCAGCTTCTGCCAACCTAGCAGTTCGAAAGCACGTAAAAAATGCAAGTAGAAAAATAGGGACCAGCTTTGGTGGGAAGGGAACAGCATTCTGTGCGCCTTTGGCGTTGAGTCATGCTGGCCACATGATCACCAAGACATCTTCTGACACCGCTGGCTCTTCGGCTTTGAAACGGAGATAAGCACTGCCCCCTAGAGTCGGGAACGACTAGCACATATGTGTGAGGGAAAACCTTTACCTTTACATTGGCAGCTTTTCTAATAGGTTATACCAGATTAAAAACGGGGAATGTTCTCCGTAAAACAAAACCATCTTAATTTCCAATAACCTTCTGCTTGCTCTCTCTCTCACACCTCCAATCAGCTTTCACAAAAAATTAAAAATGGATTTTGAAAACGATTCATCGAGCCTTCTAGAAAAAAAGGCAGGGGATAACATAGGAGGACTGGTAACTTTTTTGGGGTACGGGTAATATAATGAGGACCCATCATCTCACTTTCTGACCAATGGATCGATCTCTCTGCACCCCCTCTAAAAAGGCCAGCCCCGTCTGCCATTTTGTGGGTGCACCGACGACATGCTCTTGAAATGCTAAATTGGTTGAAAAACAGACTGACTACAGTGAAGCAAAAAAAAAAGCAAATTGCACATAAAATGTGGATGGAAATACACTGCAGACATTAGCAGAACCACACATGACCCACTGATAAATTTAACCAAGGGGGGGGGGAGAGAGAGGGAACTTGGATGGCTGTTACAGTGACTCACTCTAACAAAATGTTCCCCAAGTTATTCCCACAGAGCTAAGTGGTATCTGTGAGCTTGATTTATTTATCTTTATCTTGGGTTTTTAAAAAAAAGGGGGGGGGGAGGGCTTGGCAAATACATACCGAGAGGCCAAGCTTAGAAGTCAAGGCTCAGCAGTCTGAAGTTGCCAGCTACCAAAATGAACACAGTGGGAGAATTCATACCCTAAAACAAGAGGTCTATGGAGATTCTCCATCCATCCAAGGTCAAGCTCATTTTTCAAGAAGCAACTGGAGTTTCTTGGTTTTTCCTTGAAGACAGTTTGCTTCCCATCCCGAGATGTTTCTTCAGCACAGAGAGCGCTAACGACCAGATGGCTGCAAGGAATATAAATCCTTCCATCTTCCACCATTCACTCAGAACTGAAGAAGCTTCTTGGATGAGAAGCGAAATGTTTTTCTGAATGCCCAAAAGGCTTTTGATAATCTAAACGGGCAATTCATGATTAGGCAAATTAGACACAGGAGAAGCGAAATGTATTCAAGGAAAAACAAAGTCACCTCTTGCAAAAGCATCTTTGGGAAACCTAAGACAAGATCCGTGTTCAATCCTTCGCCACTCCTTTTTAGCTGTTCATCTTTCCGTTTCCTCCACCCATGTCCTCCAGAAAGCTCTCTACCGCAATCCCCTGGTGCTATGGGAACTGTAGTCCAAATAACTGGAAGGCTCCAAGACTACGGAGTGCTATAATTTGAGGATTAGGAAAGTCAACCCAAACTTCCTTCGTCTTTAATCGGCAATATTTCACAATTTCAAAGAATGCTCATCTGAAATCTCAACCGAAGTTGTGTTAAGAGCCTTTGGAGCAGGCTACCACAATCTTAGAAAAGTCCTGCAATTTTCGTTTGGCCATCAAATTGTGGCGGAAACAGAAGAGATCGTTCAATGACTTATCACCACAATCAGTAGTCATCCCGTTTAATTTTATCTAACCAGACCTGATCTGGAGCTTAACTTTGGCTTTCCAAGATCACCCTGAAAATCAACAGAAAGATCTACTAGATTTCACATCAGGGATAATCCAGAACCACAAGGTTCTCCATCACAAACAGCTGCCCATCTCCACCTCACTCAATTCTCCTCGTTCAAATGGCCATTTCTTCCTTTTTTCCCCATCTAATTGTGTCCCGAATTTTAATTATAACGTGTCCATCGTACGCAGCTACACCCGTCTCCCCCTTGCAATCATTCATGTCACACAAAATGCTGGGATGTGGCTCCAAACGCTAATGTTGGGTGTTGTTTTGTTTTTAAAAAGCTTAGATTCTCTTTCAAATCAAAAGCAGCTTAGTTAGAAAGGAGCGTCTTGGCATCTTGCATAAACAAACCTGAGAATGAAATGCCAGTGATGTACTTTGGTCTGTGAAGGTCTGTCACATACCTCCAAGCTCAGAAACATTCAGCCGACCAACATTTATCCCTAAAAGCAGCAGAGAAGAAACTGTCTACCATTTTTTTTTAAATCTCTCCTTCCTCATTCATGTTTTCCCCCCACTTCTGGTCAACTGTAAATCCTACAGACCGAATCGTTTCTCCCAGCCCAGCCCACTCCGTTTCCATTGATTTTAAGCTGTTTTAGCAAAAGCATGGTATAACAGTGCTTTTTTTAAAAAAAAATAAAATGAACAATAAAATATGCCCGACAGTGACCACCAGCTTGGAGTAGATCGAAGAAATCCACACTCAAAACGAACATCGCTCAGTGGTGTCCTCCATAAACACCAGACTATAATTCTCCACTAGGATTCAAGAAGTTATTCTTCATCTATTTGACGTGTTTGCGTATTGGGGCTGTTTTTTTTTAATACCGTGCATTAATTTTGTGCACAAAACACAGCAGTGCAACAGTGACACCCTATGGCATAGCCAATGCATTTCCTCATAGACGTGGTTCCTTCGGGGGGAGAAAATTGAAGCTTGCATGAAAGCATGAAGCTCCTTCAACCTTACCAACATTGTTGAAATCTGAAATCTGGTGGCAAACAGATATGGGACCACGTCCTTCCTTTGACCATGAAAACAAGGCTAACATAGAGAATTCACTAAGCACAAAGTTCTTCTGTGTGAATGAAGGCAAATCTACGTGTCCCAAGATAATGTTACAGGATCCAATCCAAGTCAGTTACTGGTGTTGTGGCCCGCCAGCGGATCTGGCAGCAGATTCGGACAGTGAGGAGGTTGGGGAGGAACATGGGCTGGTCCTGGAGTCTGGGGAAGGCTCTAATGAGTGCTCTGCGTCAGAGGCAGAGAGGGGGCGAAGGCCGTCTGATAGTTGTCAGCTGCCTTCGGAGTCAGACATTAGTGAGGATGAAAAGCCACAGGTGGACAGTGAATGGCCCCTCCCATAGGGAATAAAGAAGAGCAAAGGAGAGAGGAGTTTGGAGGAGACAATTAGTTCATTTGGGTGAAGATCTGTTCCTGCATTCTTGCCAAGTATTGTCGGTTACAGTATGGAGTCTGAAAGATATCGGCCTGGCCACTCTCCAAGCTTGATAAAGGTCGGTAATTGTGAACTATGCTTGAAAGACAGTGGGAGAGGAAAGACTTTGCTGGAGAGGAATTCACTGTAAATTAAATAAAAAGGGTTTATTGGGGCGAGGACTCGGTTTTGTGCTGCTGAAGAAGCCTAGGTCAGAACAACTGGGACCAGAGATTCACTCTTCCAAACTTTTGGAAGTTCCCATCCTCAGGGAACTTCTGTCTCCCAGAACATTTGCTTTGGGTTATTCTACATTCTATTCTAGCTGGCCATCAGCACCCCAATCAACAAATAAAAAGCCACACACAACCAGGCACCACATAAATGCTACGCATAGAATAGCCCCCACACACACCTTCTGCCTAGAGAGAAGTTCACAGAGGATGGGCTCCAGCACGAGCCCAAAAGCTTGGAAAACTAAATCTCTGGTCCCGGTGACCAACCCAGATTGGATCCTGCAACAAAGTTCTTTAAAACTTCAGGTCTTTTCAAGTCTCTCTCCTTCGGTATGACCATAACAATCAACATCATAAACAACTGCTTTCCTCAAAGGTCACCCTCCTGTGTTGTCCACTCCAACTTTCTTGTCCAAACCTTCCAAAAGGTACTAACAATTTGAAGAATTCCCACAGCTGATTCCCAGATCTCCTACTGCCTACCTCCATCTGCATCTAGCCAACTTTCTCAGCTCAGGAACGAACCTACATCCACCAGGATTTCAATTCCCAGAATTCCCCCAATCAATATGGCCAATCCAGGAGTTGCAACTGTCCCATCCAGAGCTGGACGCTTCCCTGCCCACAGCCTACCTTTAACATTACTCAAGGAGCGGTCGCGGTCCATGAGCCCCAGCTTGCTGCCACTGCTGTTGTCCTTCTGACGGGCCACCGCCACCGCGATGCCAACGGGGAGATGTCTAACTTCCACCTCTCCTTGAGATCCAATGCTCTCTCGTCCAAAAGACTTGGCACTTTCGGGTCGTTCTGGTTCCTTCTTCAGCTGCTTGCCAGCTTGGTGGGACAACAGCTGCTGGAGCTTGGGTGAAGGCTGTTGACCAGGGTCCAGCTTCATGTTGCCCAGACCCCCAAAAGGACTTTTCTTGCCACCCCCCTGCCGTGCCGATGCCTCCTTAGCAAAGCTCCCGCTGTACTTGATGAGACTTTGCATGGCAGATCCTTCCCCATGCGTGGGAGCGTGGAGGCTATCTGCCACGCTCCGGCCTCCTACCACGGAGGACCTCTGCAGGTTGCTGGGTTCCAGGTAGGTTTTCTTAACCTCCTCCTCCACCCGGTTGGCATGGTTGTGTTGGGCAGCCAAAACAGCCATCTGGGTAGTGGCAAAGTTGCCCATTTCAAAAGGCTTCCATTTTTGTTCAGGAGGCTTCAGCTGTTGGCTGGGATCTAAATGCTGGCGGGAGGAAGAGGACAAGGAAGAAGAGGAGGAAGAAGAAGAGGTGTCCAAAGTGCCATAGATCTTCACTGCTTCTTTGCAGCCGGGTCTTTGAAAACGGTCCCGCTCGCAGGAGCGATGTTCTGCCTCCAAGCCAGCTTTGGGCAAGTCCTTCAAAGGGAGGTACTCCCTGTTTTCGGGGGAGTTCAACCTTGGCCTGTTCAAGAAGGTTTCTGAAGCCCCCTGTTTCTTCAAGACCATGGAGTTGGCCCTGATCACCGAATTTTTCTCCCGCAGGATCTCCATCCGCTTGGCATCTGCATGGATGGAGAAATCCTGAGCCAAAAGGTTGCGAGAAGCATCCGTCAGACACCTCTCGGGGACCGCCTGCAAGACCCCAACTCGGGTGGCAGCAGGAACCTCCTTCTCCTTCAGTTTGGTGTTGTCCCGGGCTTGGGAGGCAATCTGAATGGGGCCGTTTCTCTCGTCGTAGGCCTCGAGGGAAGGCACGAAGGTGGGCGCGATGACCTTGTGTTCCCTCCCGGACTCCTTGGTCAAGGGGAAGATGGTGTACATGTTGGGATGGATAGGCTGGGGAGGGAAAGCCGAGGGTGGAGGGAGCTTCCCTGGTTGAGCTGGAGAAGGACAGCTGCAGGCCACGTGCAAAGCGGCAACCGAACTCATGGCGGAGTCGACTTTCTTTATTCGATCGGAATAGACGTAAGGAGGAGGCCTCACATTCTCGTCGTGTCTGCTGAGGTCCTTGGGACAGCGGTCCAGCTCGGAGCCCTGGGCGCTTCCGGTCATGTTGCAGTTGCTGAGTGAAGAGGTCTGAAGTGGGTGTTTGGACTTTGGTTCTCCGCTGAAGACCCCCCGATTGGACAAGTGTTCCGCCAGGAAGGGAGACAAGCGTTCCCCAACCTTAGCGGCCTTTTCAAATCCGTTCGTTTTCCTCTCGGTCTCAGGCTTGGTGTCCTGGGTGAGGTCCACCACGCTGTGAGGTCGGGACTCCTCACGTAGTTTGGCCTCCTTCTTGGCCAGGGACAAGGAGAGGTCGCTTCGGTAAGAGCGGTCCTTCCCGCCGAGGTCTTTGGGGCCGTCCTTGGAGGTCCTGTGTGGGTGACCAAAGTCCTTTTCATGGAGCAGGACGCTAGAGGCAGGGTTGGGGGCTGCCCTGGATGGGGTGGCTTGGGCATGCAAGGCAGCTTGTCCTGCGTGCCCAGCAAGGTAAAATCCATCTGTAAATCAAAAGGGAGGGGCGGGACAGAGAGATTGAGGTCAATTCTCTTTGGTCACGCAAATCCAAGCGTACAAAACATTTCAAGGATGACGTGTGCTGACCCTAAAACATTGCAACTCGTCCCTACTTTACCAACCTACCAGATGTTTTTTGACCTTGGAACAGATGGTTTCAACCTCTAATTTGCAGCTAAAATGGCAAGGAAGGAAGGAAGGAAGGAAGGAGATGGAAATGAGAAGAGGGAGGGAGGGAGGAAGGAAGGAAGGGAGGGTATGGAAATGAGAAGAGGGAGGGAGGGATGGAGGAAGGAAGGAAGGAATCTAGTTATAAGTCAGGGAGGGAGGGAAGAAGGAAGGAGAAAATGGAGGGAAGGAAGGAGATGGAAATGAGAAGAGGGAGGGAGGGAGGGAATGGAATGGAAATGAGAAGAGGGAGCGAAGAAAGGAGGGAAGGAAGGAAGGAATCTAGTTATAAGTCAGGGAGGGAGGGAGGAAGGAAGGAAGGAGAAAAGGGAGGGAAGGAAGGAGATAGAAATGAGAAAAGGGAGGGAGGGAGGGAGGGAGGGAGGGAAGGGAGGGGGGAGGGGGGGAGGGAGGGAGGGAAGGAAGGAAGGAAGGAAGGAAGGAAGGAAGGAAGGAAGGAAGGAAGGAAGGAAGGAAGGAGAGGCTAACCTTTTGGGGTCTCGAAGAGGCTGTGCTGACTCAGCTGAGCAAGTAAGGGATTCCCTGTGCTGTGGGGTTCCAGGTGACTCAAAGGAATGTATGAGGGGTAGAGACCACTCGGCAGGTGGGAGAAACCTGAAACAGAAGAAAAATTCACAGGTCAGTTCAGGATTCGACAACACCCCCCCACCCCCCCACCCCCCCACACACACCATGTTGCTTTCTCCCTGCCCTTTCCCTTCCCCGCCCCCTCTAATTTCTTCCTCTTTTTTTTCCCCCTTTGCTTTTTTGTATTTTCTTTCTAATAAAGCTCCATTAAGAAAGAAATCAGAATTGGGCTGTTCAACTTTCCTTCTGATCCTGCCTTCTCCCCTTCCTTCCCTCCCTCCGTTTGTTTTGTCAGAAATATAAGGGGCCCGAAAATAAAAAAAATAAAAAATAATGGAAATGAACAGAGTTGGCCGTTAGCAGCGTCATCCCTCTAAAACCCCAACATTTCTGAAAGCGGCCGAGGAACGGAGACGGAACATTCGGCTTCCTCAATTCCTTCCGCCTTTTTTACTTGGCTGCAGAAATGAACTGGGAGCCACCGAAGGGAAGCCCAACGTCCAACGTCCTGCTTCTTGATCAACTCCCAACCCCAGGCACCAGCTGACATACCCCCAGCCCTCCCCGGTCAGAAAATGGGTCTGCAGGTGCTCGCCGTTTCCATCCGGCAGGACATTAGGGCAGTGGTGGGATTCAGCCGGTTCGCACCACTTCAGGAGAATCGGTTGTTAACTTTCTGAGCAGTTTGGTGAACTGGTTGTTGGAAGAAATCATTAGGGCAGAAAACCAGTTGTTAAATTATTTGAATCCCACCACTGCATTAGGGGCTCGGGACCCCTTGAATTCGAGACGGACTCTCCAACAGTGGGCTTAGTGGTCAGAGTCACGGGCGAGGAAGTCAACCAAAGGAGGAAGAGCGGGACGCCTTTGGGTCTTGATAAGAGAAGACCTTCAGCCCGGCCGAGTTGTGGTCTCGCAACCCAACCCGCAAGCGGTAGGGTGTCCGGAAGACAACCCTTGCGCAATTCAGAGAAGGGGGAAATTTCACTGAGTGGCTGTTTCGAAAACCCACAATTCCTTTGCAATCAAAAGAATAGAGAACAAAAGGGGGAAGGGGAACCCAATGCAAAAAAAAGTAAAAAAAAATTAACATTATTCAACAACAACAAAGCACAAAATGAAAGTCCCCCGGGGGAAGGCATCTCGCCTAGAAAATGGAAAATGGAAGCGCTGGGTGACCCTTGGTGAGTTCTAGTCCCATCTTAGGTGTGAGAGCCAGCTGAATGACTCTGGACCAATGACCAGGAGATGGGAAAATTCTAGTCTAACCCTTAGACTTGTAAGATGAAGAGTTTTAGGGATGCTCTCCACCTTGAGTTTATTTATAGCAATAAACTATTTTATAAAAGTAAACGGAAACACAAGATTTTGTGAACTACCAAACCAAGAGTTAGCAAACCAGCTGGCCAAAATCTCTGCAGATCAAGATTTAGAATATGGTCTCTAAATATGGTGGAATATGGTCTTCCTCCGGCCAAAAAAAAGAAAGAAAATTCAACTTTTCTTCTGCAAACAACAAGGATGCCAACGCATGTTTGTAAGATCAGAGGTGTCCAATTTTGGCCACTTTAAGACCTGTGGACTTCAACTCCCAGAATTCCCCAGCCAGGAATTCTGGGAGTGGAAATCCACAGGTCTTAAAAGTAACCAAGGTTGCACAGGCCTGTTGTAGCTGGAAAAGCAGCGTTCCTAAATTTCACCTGAGTTGTGCAACACCACAACGAACCCGCAGAAGGGATATGTCTACTCCAGTTGTATCATCCTCTCTCTCTAGTAGTAAATCTGACTTTCCGTGCTCCCAGGACACCCCAAGGAAGGAACCAGGAAGCAATTATTCCACATGCAAAACTGTCAGGAACCAGGGTGGTTTTACAGGATGAACAAATGTTGGCTAGATACACAACCTGACCACGAGCTGCATTTCCTCGGTCACTTCCAATCATCCCTCCAACAAGGAGTGGGTTCTAACCAGCTTTACTACTGGTTCTCTTTGTGCGCGCGCTTTGCGCGCGATCGCCTCTTTGGTCGCGCGATCGCCTCTTTGGTCGCGTGATCGCCTCTTCAGAAGAGGCGATCGCGCGATTTGCGCGCAATTGCCTCTTCGGTCGCGCGATTTGCGTGCGATCACCGTACGCATTCTTGCTTTGCTCACCTGCACGCCAAACTTGTGTTTTGCGCAAGCGTGTTGCAAATCTGCTCAGCTGAGGTGAGGCAATCCACTCTGCCGCACCTCTCAGCTGGGTGAAAAAAG
This sequence comes from Ptyas mucosa, assembly GCA_012654045.1. Lineage (NCBI taxonomy): Eukaryota > Metazoa > Chordata > Lepidosauria > Squamata > Colubridae > Ptyas > Ptyas mucosa. The sequence goes on from WNWU01000025.1 coordinate 316,165, forward strand.
AAGGAATATAAGGTCGGCATAATGCCAGGGTGGGCGGGAGGGCCCAGCTCCCGAAGACAGAGAACCGGTTCGGTGACATCATATCGTCACCGCTACCGGCTCTTGCGAACCGGTGCGAACCGGGAGCAACCCACCATTGCCTCCAACTCAAAACCACCCATAAGAGAAATTGGAAAGGAATTCTCAAACATGCCGTGAAGACCCAAAGGTGCTTTTTCAAGAGTTCAACTGGACTTTCTGGTTTTTCTTTGAAGACGTTTCACTCCTCATCCAAAGAAGCTTCTTCAGCTCTTGGATGAAGAGCTGAAGAAGCTTGTAGGATGAGAAGTGAAACATCTTCGAAGAAAAACCAGAAAGTCCAGTTGCCTCCTGAAAAAACATCTTTGGGACACCCGTGACCTGGATGACGGAGAATCTCCATAGACATACTGTGAAGAAGCTAAAAAAACCCAAAACCCTCAAGTTCCTTCCATAAATTAAGAAAACCAGTGAGAATATTATCTAAAGCATTAAGGCACTGAATTGATCCCAAGGGTCAATAGATCCTGTAGAAGAAGATCTACAGATAGTCCTCATCTCACCTTACTCGCTTAGCCACAGAAATTTGGGGCTCAAGGGCTGTCGTAAGACAAGGACTATCGTTAGATTTGTCTCCAAGGTGTCTCAGAATCGGGGGGCAGGATTCAGGGACAGCTCAGGAGCCCACCTCCCTCCCCATCTTCCTTGCTGTAGCTGACCCCTACCACCGTGTGGGCGAACCTATGGCACGCGTGCCATAAGTGGCACACGAAGCCATATTGGTGGGCACACAAACTCAGCTCTGGCTGTTTCCTGCCTCTGGAGAGCCTGGGGAGTGGACGGGCCAGGCTCTAAAGCCTTTCTAGGAGCCTGGGGAGGGCAAAAATGGTGGGACCGGAAGTCAGCAAACGGGCCATTTCTGGCCTCCGGAGGGCCTCCGGAGAGGTGGGGAAGGCCGTTTTCCCACTCCCCATGCTCCCAGAGTGGCTCTGGAGCCTGGGGAGAGCAAAAAATGAGCCTACCGGGCCATCACATGCCAAAATTGGGGGACGGGGGGAAACACAGGGGGTCGCCCACACATGCGCGGGGTGCATAGAATTATGGGTGTGGGCACGTGCGTGCGCTCCCCCGGCTTTTGGCATGCGATGGCAAGAAGGTTAGCCATCACTGCCCTAACACTTTCCTTCCTCTTGCTGGGTTCTGCTGTGGCTTGAAGTCTAATCTCATGACCCCACAATGCTTTCCCTCTTGACAATGAGTCAACAATTCAGAAAAAGGAAAAAGGGCCCAGCCCTTGGAGATTTAGGAAACAAGAGAGCCAAGCTTTAGATGTTTTTCTTGGGTTGGGCTCAAAAACCGGGCCAAGGGCTTACGGTAAACAGCTTTTGAATGTCTCTTGATGGAAATGGGTCAAACCCATTGAGATCACAGCAGGAACTGAGCTACAACAAGCCTATAGTTAGGGTTCCTCAGGGACAGTGGTGAAATTCAATTTTTTTTTTACTACCGGTTCTGTAGGCGTGGCTTAGTGGGCGTGGCAGGGGAAGGATACTGTAAAATCTCCATTCCCATCCCGCTCCAGGGGAAGGATACTGCAAAATCCTCATTTCCTCCCGATCAGCTGGGACTTGGGAGGCAGAGGATAGATGGGGGAGGGGCCAGTCAGAATTTTTACTACCGGTTCTCCGAACTACTCAAAATTTCCACTACCGGTTCTCCAGAACTGGTCAGAACCGGCTGAAACCCACCTCTGGCACGGAGGCTCAGGGAGAGCCAAAAACGGACCTGTCGTAAGTTTGAGAAGGCCGGAAACGGGGCCATTTCCAGCCTCCAGAGGAGCTCTGGAGCCTGGGGAGGCCATTTTTGCCCTCCCGGAGGCACAAGAAAAGCCTCTGGAGCCTAGGGAGGGCAAAAACGTGCCCACCCCACCCCGCCATGGTGCAGGAGGCTGACTAGGCCACGCCCACCCAGCAACTGGGTAGAGAACCCCTTGCTAAAAATTTTAAAGACCACCCCGGTGTCTTGGGGTTTTCTCCTTCCATCAAACCACCTTTTGAAGGATGATCTAACATCAGTCAAGGAGAGAGAGAGAGAGGGAGACTCCGCAAGCTTGGAGGATGGGTGTGGGTGTGTGAAAGGATCACATTGCCAACAAAAAGCTGGCCCAACTCTCCAAAAGTTGAATTTGCTTCCTTCTTTTCAAAGGTGGAACTTCCTTTCTCGGGCATCCAAAGTCAAAACTTGTGATTCTCAGTTTTCACTCCAAAAGGACCAAAATAACTCTCGGTGGTTTGTTTGGTTGGTTGGTTTTAAAAACACAACTTTATTAAATATATAAAAGTAAAATACTATACTACGTAGATACAAGATACACATATATTAATACAAACGACAATACATAAAAAGTGACTTTGGTCACGCGTCCATTATCTTGGAGCCTTGGTGGAGCAGCAGACTAAAGCGCTGTTAAGTAGCACTTAAGTAGCACTTAGCTGCCAGCTGCCTGCAATTACTGCGAGTTCGGATCTCACCAGGCTCAAGGTTGACTCAGCCTTCCATCCTTTCGAGGTGGGTAAAATGAGGACCCAGATTGTGGGGGCAATAAGCTGACTTTGTATAAAAAAGAACACCGCTTGGGGGGGACCAAAAGCCCTACTAAGCAGGTCTATACAAAAGTATAAAGGCTATTGCTTAACGCATTGTAAGCCGCCCTGAGTCTCCAGAGAAGGGCGGCGCATATATATATATATATATATATATATATATATATATATATATATATCTCTTATTTCTGTTGCATATTTGTTAATTATTAGTATCATACAAAATTTTTCATTTACTCTCATTTCTGCGAGTTATCCAATCATACCACCTATTCCACGCTATATAACATTTTGAGTCTACCTTGTCCTTCATTTCAAATGTTAGTTTGTCCATTTCCACGCAATTACAGATTTTTTGGGGGGGATTATCAATTGATCTGTTGGCAATTGGTCAGTTTTCCAATATTGGACGAGCGCCAATCTGGCTGCAGTGACTATGTGTAATATTGAATCCTTTTTTCTTTCCTATAGTTTTTTTTAATCATCCCGAATAGGAAAATCTCTGGTTTAAGTTCTATTTTTTTCGATGTTATTTCTATTAGCCAAATTCTTACTTTTTCCCCAGTACTTCCTAATTTTGGGGCAAAGCCACCAGAGGTAGAAGAAAGTACCCTGTGCCTGTTTGCACTTCCAACAGGTTGGACTTAAATTTGAATACCTTTTTGCTAATCTCAAAGGGACCAGTGCTCTCGTTGGTTTTTTTAAGTGCTTTCTTTGACCACCTTGGATGAAAGGAGAAGACATCATCCTTTTACAGACAGGGGAGTCCTCCACCTACGACCGCAATTGGGCCCGAAATGCCTGTGGCTGATCGAGAGAACATTTCACTGAGTTTCACCCTTTCTTGCCACCGCCGTTAAGCGAAGCAAGGCAGCCGTTAGGTTAGCAACACGGTTGTTAAGCAGATCATGCTTCTCTATTGACTTCGCTTGTCAATCACGTGACACCCCCACCCCACTCTGACCCCCACCCCGGGACATTGCGATCGTCGTAAAGAGGAATCAGAATCCAAATGTTGATCAGGAGGAATGCTGCCAACGGTCATAAGTGTGGGAAATCCTCCTAAGTCACTTTTTTTTCAGCACCGTTATAACTTCAAAAGGTCACTAAATAAACCGTTTTGAAACCAGGGACTATCTGTACACGGTTTACAATTTTAATTAAGCCTGCCGTTACGGTCGTAAGTCGTGACGGTTGCTAAGTGGATCGCTCCACAAAGTTTTGAGAAAATGTGTGAATCCGGTTATTTTGAATGGAGGTGGGGGAAAGACCGAAGCCTCCTTTTTAAGTTAGCTTTTCTTTCGTTTTTACCGTTTCGTTTTGTTATTTTGCCCTCTCTGCCCTTCCTTTTACTTCTGGTCTTTTTTTTTTTCCCATATCTTGTTTTTCGTGTTTTGAATAATTTGAAAAACACCCAGAGGCTCTGGGAGTCTGGTGGCATCGGCATTTAAATAATAACAACAACAAGAAAGAGTCACACAACAGGTCCTCCTCCTTGTCAGTTTATGATTGGGTAGCAGCTCTTTGAAAAGTTTAGCCTCCTCCTCTAA
>WNWU01000025.1:359119-374512 GCA_012654045.1 Ptyas mucosa
TTTCTTTCTTTCTTTCTTTCTTTCTTTCTTTCTTTCTTTCTTTCTTTCTTTCTTTCCTAATTTGTGTTTCGTATTTTATATCTCACAATAAACCCTAATAAACCCTTTTTAAAGAAGAAAAATCGGATTCACGGAAATCGCGGCATCATCAACTCGGCTTCACAACTTAACAACAACTCAGCAATTGCGCGAGCGCCCAACATGCTAAATTAAAGCCAAATGCACCATGTTACGTCTGAGCGTGTTGTACACAGCTCTCCGCTTTCCTCATTTGTGGGCAACATCATACAGACGGTAGAAAAGGGGGTGTCATTTTTATGCCTGGGACGTGTCAAACGGATGCCGTGTTAGACAAACTGGAGAAAATCGTGCGAATGAGCGTTTTGCCAGTTCACTCCTCTAAGTGTGACTAAAGCTATAGAGAATTTTTTTTTTAAAGCACTTTCCTACAGACGGTAGGTAGCAAAAAAATCAGAAGTGTTTTCAGAAGGATGTTGTGAAACTCCAGGAAAGGAAAAAAAGACAACCTGTGTGTGGGTTTGTGTGTATGTGTGGTGTTTTGTTTACAACTCTGCAGGAAGGAAGGATGTATTTTTAAAAGCACAAAGATCGATTGCTTTTCAGGCGTGCAATTCGTTAGGTAACTATCTTCCCTCCCTCCCTCACCCCTTTTTACAGACGGTCCTTGACTTACAACGGTTGATTTAGTGACCGTCCTAAGTTACAATGGCACTGATAAAGGTGACTTATGACCGGTTTTCACACTTATGACTGTTGCAGCAGCAGTATCCTCACGGCCACAGGACCAAAATTCAGATGCTTGTTGTTTGTTGTGAAGTCGTGTCCGACCCATCGCAACCTCATGTACAATGTTCCTCCAGGCTTTCCTGTCCTCCACCATCCTCTGAAGTCCATTTAAGCTCACACCGACTTCTTCAGTGACTCCATCCATCCACCTCGTTCTCTGTCGTCCCCTTCTTCTTCTTTTGCCCCTCCATCGTTCCCAGCATCAGGCTCTTCTCCAGGGAGTCCTTCCTTCTCATTTGGTGGCCAAAATATTTGAGTTTCCTCTTCAGGATCTGGCCTTCTAAAGAGCAGTCCGGATTGATCTCCTCCAGGACTGACCGGTTGGATCGCCTTGCAGTCCAAGGGACTCGCAGGAATCTTCTCCAGCACCAGAGTTCAGAGGCCTCCATTCTTTGGTGCTCAGCCTTCCTTATGGTCCAACTTTCACAGCCATCCATTGCAACTGGGAAAACCACAGCCTTGATTATATGCATTTTGGTTGGCAGGGTGATGTCTCTGCTTTTTAGTATGCTTCAGAGAACTACATAAACATGTCTATTCAAGACAAGGCTTATCTTGTTTACAGCAGATGGCAGACTTGAGCTGATCTGGCTAATCTTGAACATGCTAAGAGTCCTTCTTCCTTAACTGCTCGGAGAGGAGACTTCCTAAGACATCCCCAGTGCTAAACTGGGAAAGCCACCGTTGTTAAACTCCTTTTGCAGCAAGAGCAAGAAAATCACAGGGATGCGTCCATGAATGCCACGCCACCCCTGATTTAAGAAAGTCCAACTGTTCCTTGTGGGCTTCCTTCCATTTTTGGAGGCTTGGTGAAATGTAGCAAAATGGCGTTTTTATTGGCTTTATAATTTTCCCGCCTTTTTTCCCTCTGTCGGCCATTAAGCAAGCGTTCGAGGCAGGCTGCGAGGAAAAAACCCAAGTAAAGACTCTGAAGCAAGCAGTTTTCAAAGTTCTATTTACTAGGATAGGTAAACTGGCACATCTGGGAAAACCCGAATCTGAGAGTTCTGGGTTTTCCCTCAGTAAATCAAAACACCCCAAACGATCCCCTCACTCCTCAGTCGATCACATGCTCCAATCAACCACCGTCCCATCTCGAGACATCACTCCGACCACTCTTCTCCAGATGCAGGATCAGCCTGACCTTGACTGACAGGAAGAATGCTATTATGTCTAAAGACAACCCCCCTACTAAATCCTCCCCTCCTACTTTCCAACACATGAGAAGGTGGCAGCATGGAAGCTTCCAGCCTAATATGGCTGTCAAAGATGACACTGCGCTCTAAAAGGAAACGCGCCAACCATTAGAAACGGAGTAACCACCATTATTATTGACATGCTGGCCTTGTATAACTCAGAAGGCCTGGCTTCAGAAGAAGACCCAAAGTCTTCTCCAAAAGTGGAATGGAAAATGGAGCTCCTGAGAAACAGTGTTCAATAGCTTTAAGACTGACGCAAGAGCCAGCCTTGAGCTATTTGGGATTTTAAGAATGGGGAAAATCCTTGGAAAAAACCCTTGAACTGCATCTAAAAAGCTATTGCCAGTGGAGTACCTGTGTTGTGGCCTCCAGACTCGGATGATGAGGAGGTTGGGGAGGAACTTGGGCCAGTTCTGGAGTCTGGGGAAGGCTCTGATGGATGCTTTGCATCGGACGCAGAGATAGAGCCAGGGCCGTCCGACATTTCCCAGCCGCTGGGGAGGCAGCTGCCTTTGGAGGCTGATATGAATGAGGAGGAAGAACAGCTGGGGCCTGTTCCAGATGCGCGTATGCGCAGAGCAGTTAGGAGAGGAGAACAACGGAGGACAAGGAGTCGACTAGGGAAGCAAAGCATATGTGGATGCTGAATGGCCCCTCCCTGGCTGGGGAATAAATAGAAGGAAAGTGGAGGGGTTGTTGTAAAAGACAACCGTTCGTATTTCTGAAGATTTGGCTCATTGTGTTTCGTGAATCAAAAACTGCTTCCCAGAACTTAATTTGCAGTTTTTCGGCTGGGAGCTCACGGCCTTGCAATTATCTCAAGGAACTGATAAGATCTGTGACTGCATTTACCGTATTTTTCAGAGGATAAGACGCACCTTTTCCCCCCAAAAAAGAGGGTGAAAATCTGGGTGCGTCTTATACTCCAAATGTAGCCCCGCCCAGCTTCTCAAACGGAGGTTTCAGAGGCTGAAAAAAGCATCAGAAAGGAAGCTTCAGAAAAGAAGCCCCCCAAACAGAGCTTCAGAGGCTTTTTTTCTGAAGCTGGTTTGGAGGCTTTCAGAGGCAGGAAAGAAAGTTTTTTCTGAAACAGACTTTCAGAAGTTTCAGAGGCAGGGAAAAAAAGCCAAAAAAAAGCAAGGCACAGAGCTCACAACCAAGGAACCTGTTGCTAAAATTGACCTCTGGGAACAGCTGATTGGGGGTATTCCGGGAGGCCGATCCACCTGCCAATCAGCTGTTTTCTTATTTTCCTCCCAAAAAACTAAGGTGCATCTTGAACTCTGAAAAATACGGTAACTACTTTGCAGGACTCTTGCTTGGACTTTTTGATGGGTGAATGCCATTAATTCCCAAGAGGTAAATAAAGAGGATTTTTTTCCATGACAAGGAGTCTGTTTTTTGCTTCTACTAAGGCTGGGTCAGAACAGTTCGGTTTTTAATGAAGTGTCTTTAGTAAAGTTCTACATTATTGAGAATAAGGTTACAGGTGTTTTTTTTCTCCCCTGGTGTTCCTGTCGGTTACCTGGACTTGAACAGGAATAAAAAAAAAAGAAGTGAAAACTTATCTATTGATCCATGTTAGAAGAGGACACCCCTTAGGCTGTTTCTCCAATCGGGAGAAAGGTCAGACAGGAAGTCACAGATAAAGCTCTTCTTTCTTCACCTGTTTAGAGAGGCAGAGAATAAATTATACCAGCCTGGTTATCTTTTTGTTAAAGGTTGCTATGTCACAATCACAAGCTTTCAGGTAAGAACAAAACAAACTCGGGTGCAGAACCATTAAAAAAAAAAATGACTTTGCTGGAGAAACGATAAGAGTTTTTCACCAAATCGGCCGGACAGGTAAGCCTCGATGTACGACCACAATCGAGCCCAACATTTCTGTTGCTAAGTGAGACGTTTGCTAAGGGATGTTTTGCCCCGTTTTGTGATCTTTTCTTGCTTCAGTTGTTAAGTGAATCTGGCTTCCCCATTGACTTCAGTTGCCAAGAGTCTGACTTTGGATCATGTGAGCATAGGAATCAGAGGTGGGTTTCAAAGATTTTTACCACCGGTTCGCCGCGCGAGCACACTCTCGCACATGCGCACGGCCTCCCACACATGCACTTTGCTTGTGCACGTGCCTTCCACGCAAGTACCCGGCCTCAAAAATGTGACTAAATCGGTGTAAAGAGAGTAACATAGTGGTTAAACTTCAGCATACTACCCACATGGGTTATGAACCAGTGGTGGGTTGACCCCGGTTCAGACCGGTTCGCAAGAACCGGTAGTAAAACCAGTGGGAGGCTCCACCCACTGACCTGATCAAAAGCGATCTGCGCATGCGGGCACGATGCGAACCAGTAGTAAAGGTAAGTAGAAGCCACTCCGAACCCTGATTCACCCAAACTGCTACGAACCGGCTGAATCCCACCACTGATGGGGATGCTGCAACAGTCATAGGTGTGGAAAACGGACATGTCACAGCTTTCAGGGCTGTTGTAATTTTGAAAGGTCACTAAACAAACTGCTGTATAAGTCGAGGAATACCTGCATTTTCTTCCAGTTTAAACGGCTCCTAGAAACTGGCTGGGTCATAGGTGGCTCACTCCGTTTGGGGTGTCCAATCTTGACAACTTCCAGATTTGTGGAGTTCAACTCCAAGAATTCCCCAGCCAGCATTTTACGTCTGCAAGTCTTAAAGTTGCCAAGGTTGGACACCCCTCGGAAGAAGGGGGAGGAGGAGGAGGAGAAGAAGAGGAGAAGAAGAAGAGGAAAAAGAATAATAATAATAACAACAATAATAATACTAATAATAACAATAATGATAATATTACTAGGGCGCTGGCAGCAACCCGTATCAACCACTGGCACCAGTCAATGATATTTGTGATGCATTTTTGAATGTTCAGTTGACTTTCATATTTAATAAAGATATTATTATTATTATTATTATTAATAATAATAATAATAATAATAATAATAATAATAATTTAACAGAGCGATCTTCCCCTCCCTTGGTGCCTTTTCCATGCCCTTTCCGCTGTCCTTTTCAACAACAACAACAAAAGAATTTCACACTTGCTTCCTCAGAACTGGAAAATCCAGATTTTTGCAATATTGGCAGGTTTTCAAAGTCTGAGGCCTCTTGGTAGAAGATAGAGAGGATAAGAGCTCAAGGTTAAATTCCAAGAGCCATATTAAAATAACAGCAATGAAATATTACTGATGGCAGTTGGCATATATATATATTTTTAAGTAAGAATGTCTGTGGAGTTCTTCCTGATTCGCAAGTGTGCATTTGCCCGAGAACACACTTTCTTGATTGTGGCAAAATCATGTATGGGAACTTTTTTTTTTTTGTTAATTCGAAATATCATTTAAAAATATGTTGAGAGACTGCTCCCCTCCCTTTACCCTACACAATTTTACATTTATCTTTAAAGGATCTGCCTTAACAATAAGGTAAATGTTTAACTGCATAAGAATTAGAGTACATTTTCCCCTTCGCACACATTATATATTGCATTTTGCGTGCTTCGGTGCCTTTAACCTATTTTTATTTATTAAATGGATAAGCTTAAAAATTTAAGAATCCGTGTCTGACTTAATTCGGATTCCCGTATGATTTAACTTGCAAGTTAACACGCAAGTTTTTATTTTATAAACTGCATTCAGTTTTGGTCGTCACAATGTAAAAAACATGTTGAGACTCTAGAAAGAGTGCAGAGAAGAGCAACCAAGATGATTAGGAGATTGGAGGCTAAAACATATGAAGAACGGTTGCAGGAACTGGGTATGTCTAGTTTAATGAAAAGAAGGACTAGGGGAGACATGATAGCAGTCTTCCAATATCTCAGGGGCTGCCCCAAAGAAGAGGGAGTCAAGCTATTCTCCAAAGCACCTGAGGGTAGGACAAGAAGCAACGGGTGGAAACTAATCAAGGAGAGAAGCAACTTCTTTAAAGAGAAATTTCCTGACAGTTAGAACAATTCATCAGTGGAACAACTGTCCTCCAGAAGTTGTGAATGCTCCAACACTGGACGTTTTTAAGAAGAGGTTGGATATCCATTTGTCTGGGGTGGTGTAGGGCTTCCTGCCTAGGCAGGGGGTTGGACTAGAAGACCTCCAAGGTCCCTTCCAACTCTGTTATTCTATATACTATATTCTATATTTATTGTTTGTTTATTGAGTTACATACTTTAAAAAAAGCAAAAGAGCTCTAAAAAAAACACACAGCCTTACAGGCATGGAAATCTGAGACACAAAATGTGCCCCCCCCCCCCCACAACACTCAGTTCCTCCAGATCTTTAAAAAGCCTGAATGTCAAAACAATTTGTTTACTCCTACTAGGCCAGATTTTTTCTGAGTTACGAGGTTTTCGTTTTATTTTATTTTATTTTATTTTGACCAAGTGACTTTGTTGTCCCACAAAAATCCCGGTTTTGTAGGTCACCTCTTCCCTGTGGCTGTTCCGCCTGGAAATGCTTCGAACAATTTAAGTGTGTAAAAATATAAGTGGGGAACAGGCTGTACCTGTTAAATATAACTCATCCTCATTCAACAGAAGCTATCATATGGCTGAGGTTCTCCATGATGAAATCGGCAATCCTGATGGGATGGGATACATTTCTCTTAACAACCATGCAACTAGCTCAACAGCTGAAGTGATACATTTAACAACTGTGGCAGGAAAGTGTCGTAAAATGGGGCAAAAAACTCACTTCCCCAATGTCTTCACTTAGGAACAGAAATTTTGGGCTGTTGCAATTATGATGGTAAGTCGAGGACTACCGTGTTTTCTTGGAAAATAAGACCCTGTCTTATATTTTTTTGAACCCCGAAATAAGCACTTGGCCTTATTTTCGGGGAGGTTTTATTATTTTGGGGGGCATGGAGCAAGACGAGGCTCCTCTTGCTGCTGTACCTGATTGGTATACCTTGGTGGTGCTGTACCATCCTTCCGAGGTAGGTAAAATGAGGACCCGGATTGTGGGGACAATAAGCTGACTTTGTATAAAAAAGACCACCGCTTGGGGGGGGGGGGCGAAAGCCCTACTAAGCAGGTATATACAAAAAGTATGAAGGCTATTGCTTAACGCATTGTAAGCCGCCCTGAGTCTCCAGAGAAGGGCGGCATATAAATCGAACCAATAAATAAATACTGTGTATACACGTACAATGACAATAAAGTTATTTATTATTAAAAGGATCGTTTCAAGCTAAGTACCTTGAGTTATTTTTACAATATAAAAACGAAGTTGGTATTTTTTTTTTGAACCGATTGCCAATATCTTTACCATGTTACGATTTATATATTTTTTTTAAAAAAAAAGAAGAAGAAAAGAAAAATACCCCTCGTAATAATATAAATAAGCGTACAATTTCTGATGCTTTCTGCTCCAACAGATTTCTACTTCCTATTGGTGTGAACTTTAAAAAAAAAACCAAACAAACGTTGTCTGTATGGGTGCTTGAGAAAGAGAAAAAAAAATGCACCTAACTAATCGTTAGACTTCATCATCAGAAAAGCGACTTAAAGATCAATTCGGACCCATTTGGTTTGATTTTTTTCGCTTCCTTTCAGTCACACCCGATTCTACCTGCAATTTATGCCCCTAAAAATACAAGAGTCGGGCAGGCTGTAAATTCGCGGACTGCAGACAGGTTGTCATGACAAGACGTAATCAATAAATCTCACAGCGGCGGCATCAGCTTGTATCTGCAAGTCAAGTCCCCATTTTGGCTTTTTTTTCACCTCTCTCCACAGCTGCAAATTAAACCACAGTTGCAAGACTTATGAAACCCCAACACACACAATTACACAAACAACTGCATTGTCCACGCACAAATATTCCTCTCTTGCTTGATTGCAAGGATCAAAAGAATACCCGGTTGCTTCTTATCTCACACAGCTCCAAAGGAGAAGAGAGAATGGCTAGATTTGCAAGAAAAAAGTAGGGGCAGCCCATTTAATTAGGAGCAAAATATAGCAAAAAAAAAATAATCCCCAAACAAACTTATATTGGAGGGGGGGAAATCATCCCGCTTTAAGAACATCAAAGCTTGTTTCCGTTTAACGTAAACCATTGACACCCTGCCCAAAGGGAATAAAACATGTGCAATAAAGATTTCCAATCCACTGGAAGATACGTTTGAAAGGGAGATAGGGGCCTGGGCAGAAATTTTGGAAAGTAGGCAGTGGAAAAGGGTAGAGGTGGGAGAAATACCTAGATTGAATAGCCAAGAAGCAGATGGAGATAGAGCAAGTCAAAAAAAAAAAAATGCATAGCAATTAAAGTATTGAAGCGGGCAAGAGACGATGGATAGATGATTTCTCTTTCTTGCTGTTGTTCTGATTTGCTTTTCCTTTTCTCTCTCTCTCTCTTTTCTTTTCTTTTTACGTAGGTGACACAACTAGACGTTGAGTAGGATAGAAAGGAAACATTGTTTTAGTAAATGATTAAAAGTTAGAATAAGTGATAGAAATAAAAGAAGGGGGAATATTAATGTATGTATCTTTATGTAATAAAATAAAAGCAATAATGAGAAAATATGGAATAACTGAATAATGACAGATTGCAACTTAATATAATTGTGTATCATTATTAGAAATACATAAGTTGATTGAATGTAACAACTGATTAATTTTACTCGTTTTATTAGTATTAGAATGTATGACACAACGATGCCATACTGTTCCCGCATTGATTTGATATGTTTGCAAAAAATAAATAAAATAAAAAACTTGGGAGGGGGGAAGCATCTGCAATCGGGGAAAAAAATTTTTCCAACCCATCTGCATCTAAAGAGATGAGCATTAACGAGTTTAACATTATAACCATCCAAAAGCAGGTAAAAGAAGGAGCTGAAATTCCAGCTGAATCACGGATCTCCAGTTTTTCCCATATTTTTCCTCCCAAGGCAAAATTATGAATTTATCAACGCTGGCTGTCGAACTAATTCCCGGCCTGGTTATTTTCACTTTTTCGCCGTTTAAAAAAACACAAACCACAGGTTCTGCCTGTGAAAATCACTACAGGGGAAACTTCGACATACGACAGTTCATTTAGTGACCAAAGTTACAAAAGTGACTTGTGACCGATTTTCACACTTATGACCGTGGTCGCATGATCAAAATGCAGGCGTTTGAAAAGTACAATAAAGGGAATGCATATTTAATTTTTCGTGTGTGTTAACAGCAGCGAGAATTGCTTTGGCACAACAGTGGAAAAGTGAAGAGATCCCTACAGACGAAAGTGTAATTTTTTAAAAAATAAATAAATTAGAATGCGCAGAGGTGGATAGATTAACACTCAAAATAAAGGAGAAGGAAGAAACGGAATACTTTTTAACATGGGACTTGTTTTATCAATGGTTAGCGAACAGAAACAGGAGATAAAAACTCAAAAGTTTCAGAGAATGATTAATTATACATTGAAGGTTTTTTAGTATGGATAAGCAAATACTACGTATTACCCTGTTTCCCTGATAATAAGCCCAATCGTGCTTTTGACCGCATGCACTAAAATAAGCCCTCTCCAAAAATGAGCCCTCCTTGAAAATATTCCCTGCCGTTTCCTCTGGTTAGGGTTAGGGAGACAGAGCAGGAAAGTTATTTATTTATTTATTTATTAGTCCAATTTATATGCCGCCCTTCTCCATAGACTCAGGGCAGCTTACAATGCATAATAGCAATAGCCTGTATACTTTTATGTATATACCTGCTTATTAGGGCTTTTGGCCCCCCTAAGCGGAGTTGTTCTATACAAAGCTGACTTATTGCCCCCACAATCCGGGTCCTCAATTTACCTACCTCGAAAGGATGGAAGGCTGAGTCAACCTTGAGCCTGGTGAGATTTGAACTCGCACTAATTTCAGGCAGCTGGCAGCTAAGTGCTAGCACTTAACAGCACTTAGTCCGCTGCACCACCGAGGCTCAAAATCAAGTAAGACAGCAAGAGGAGCCCCATCTTGCTCCATGCGCCCCAAAATAAAAAGACCTCCCCAAAAATTAGGCTAAGCTCTTATTTCGGGGTTCAAAAAAATATGACAGGGTCTTATTTTCGGGGAAACACGGCATTATTATGTGATTATTATCAATGCTATGAATATTATTGTTATTGTTACTATTATTACTTTTCAAAACAAACTGTACCCAGAAAGCACACCGTTCATGTAGATATTGAGTTTTGATGTCTACTAAAGAAAAATGTAGAAATAAAATACCTTTTTATACAATAAATTCAGGCGTTTTGGCAACGGACTCGTATTTATGACGGACGCAGCGTCCCCCGGGTTACGCGATCCCCCTTTGCGACTTTCTGACAAGCCAAGTCAATGAGGAAGCCCGATTCATTTAACGACCGTTACTCACTTAAGAACCAAATCATTTAACGACCTTGTTACTCACTTAAGAACCGATTCATTTAACAATCTTGTTACTCATTTAAGAACTGAATCATTTTAATGACCTTGTTACTCACTTAAGAACAAATTCATTTAATGGCCTTGTTACTCACTTAAGAACCAATTCATTTAACAACCTTGTTACTCACTTAAGAACCAATTCATTTAACGACCTTGTTACTCACTTAAGAACCGCAGGGGTTCACTTTACAACGGTGGCGAGAAAAGTTGTAAAAATAGGGCATGGTGCGCTGAGCTGCTGTCTCACTCAGCCACAGAAATGCAGGGCTCTGTTGCGGCCGTAACGACGAGGACCAGAAAGGTTTTCGATGGATTAAACTAAGTGGCTAACAAGCTGCAATAAACCATTTTTATTTTATTTTATTTATTTATTTTTTTTAAAATGGATTGGATTTATGCAAGGGTTATGAAACGATACCGTTTTGCAGCGTTCCAGAGCAGCAACATTTTTGGCAACCTCTCTGCAATTTGTCTGGCTTGTTCTCGGGTTGTTTATCTCCCTGGTCAGTTGGCAACCTTAGCTCCTTACCCCCTGCCTGCCTGCCAGGTATTTAATCAAGCCCTAGTAAAAGGCTCTTGAGGTGTCAGTTTTCCCCCCTTTCCATTATCATTGCCTTGACAACATGAAGAGCTGGCCGTTGGAGACAAACACTAAAAAAAAAAACCCTGCTTTAGCCAGCTGGAATTGGATGTCATAATAACTGTTTTTCCAACTGTGTGTGTCAAAAAAGCTCTCCAGCAAAGGACAAGGAGGGGTTTAATTATGGAGCCGGGTTGAGATTGTGTCTCTGGTACGGTCCACCCCCCCCCCCATCATCGGCACGCACGCACGACTCGGTGTCAGAATCCAGTGGCCTATCTGATCAAGAGTGGTCCTTTCCAAGCACAAAGACGAGGAGTTTGGGATAAGCAAGATTTACAGATGGTTGGGTTCTTCTAGCACGGGCTTGAATTTGGAGAGAATATCTTAAGATGTTCTTAAGGGGAAGAAATGGAGGTAGCGACAGGTTTTATTTTCCTGAGCTCCAAGGTCACCGCAGATGCGGACTGCAACCAAGAAGTTAAAAGATGTTTGCTCCTGGGGAGGAAAGCCATGGGAAATCTAGACAGCCTACTAAAAAAGCAGAGACATCGCCCTGCCAACAAAAGTGCGTCTAGTCAAGGCGATGGTTTTCCCAGTTGCAATGGATGGCTGTGAAAGTTGGACCATAAGGAAGGCCGAGCGCCAAAGAATGGAGGCCTTTGAACTCTGGTGCTGGAGAAGACTCCTGCGAGTCCCTTGGACTGCAAGGCGATCCAACCGGTCAGTCCTAGAGGAGATCAACCCCGACTGCTCTTTAGAAGGCCAGGTCCTGAAGAGGAAACTCAAATGCTTTGGCCACCTAATGAGAAGGAAGGAAGGACTCCCTGGAGAAGAGCCTCATGCTGGGAACGATGGAGGGCAAAAGAAGAAGAAGGGGATGGCAGAGAACGAGGTGGCTGGATGGAGTCACTGAAGCAGTCGGCGTGAACTTAAATGGACTCAAGGATGGTAGAGGACAGGAAGGCCTGGAGGAACGTTGGGCGGGACCAGCCAGGAGTGAGATTTGGGGGTTCCCCAAACTGCACAGAATCTTAGCTAGAGGGTCTCCCAAACCCCTGCGAACCCCCAGTAGTCCACCCCTGCTTCCACAAATATCCTTGGGTTGGGGTCTACCCTCTTCCATTTTGTCTCCTCTCCCCGATCGAGCCCCCCCTCCTCGCCAGGCCTAAGCCATGTCCCCTCTTCCAGCAGGAAGTGGGGTCTAAGGTCACCCCCCCCCCTCGACAGGCCAGCCGTGTCCCTTTAAGGTAATCTCTTCACATCACATCGTCGGGCAGATTGATGTTAATGGACATGTGAAGTTATGTTATGTCATAGAAAGCCTGTCAAAAGGCCATGATGGACGACTTTTATGTAAGCATTAGCGGCGACTCCGTTTACGGGTTTCCCATAATCTTCGGGCAGGCTGATGGAGACCACCCAGAGAGTCAGATTAATGGAGAGAATGGGGGTGGGGAGAGAGAGAGAAGGAGCCCTGCCCTCCCCCACCTCCCTCTGCAAGGGTCATTATTATGGTTACACCTGCAAACATCCACAGCTTAATTAACTCGCCCCGGCAAAAAGAAATATGGAACTCAACGGAAGATTTGTCCCACGGTTCTTAGGAATGTTTCATTCGAAGATGTTGAGTTGCAAAACAAAATAATAGTTTAGTTTAGTTTAGTTTTATTTGATTTATATACCGCCCTACTCCCCAAAAGACTCAGGGCGGTGAACAGCCACACAATAAAACACATAAATACAAAATGTAAAAGCAGAATAAAACCGAATTAAACAACTTGGCCAACAACAGATTTAAAACACCCCAATAATTAAGAACAGATTAAAATTTGCATTTTAAAAGGAAAAGGGAAAAATTAGGCCAGGCCAGCCTGATGGAATAAAAAGGTCTTAAGAGCGCGGTGAAGGTGCACAGATCCGGGATCCTCCGTATTATTAATAATAATAAATCCATTTGTTTAAAGAAAGGATGCGTGCAACCTCGGCAACTTTTTAAGATTTGCAGATTTCAACTCCCAGAATTCCCCAGCCCAGGTAATTTCCCCTTTGTGTTGTAGAGATCAGGTTTTTTAAAAAAGAAAATATTCAGAATTTGAAGGAACCTCTTGATGCCGGAGGTTTAAAACAGGATTGTTAATGCGTTTTTGTTTTTTAAAGAAAACGTTCAGTATGCAAGGAAGAAATACGGTATCCAGTTTTATGGCATTCCTCAAGAAAAGGGGTTTAACGCCTGCAGGCAACCTCATAATTGCATTTCTCTCTCACACACACACCCTCTCAAATATTTGCAAAAGGAGAACGTGGCACAGCTTGGTTTCTTAAATTCTGTATCTTTCAAGGAAGGATGTTTCCCTGACCAGATATAAAACACGTGGAATTTGATTTGCTTCTGGGTCTTCATTTTGTCGATCAGAGAGATCGGCAGTTCGGCGGTTCAAATCCCTAGTAAAGGTCTCCTGCGTAGTAGGGGGTTGGACTAAATGACCTCTAAGGTCCCTTCTGACTCTGTTACTGTCTCTTGGAGACTTGACTGTCACACTTTGATCCACCGAGGAGCCCTCTGAACTAGTCTAGAAGAAGGAGGCTGCCTAAACAGAGGTTTTTATCAAAGCGGAGATGTAAATCCCGTTTCAGGATAGTGGGCCTTTTACGTGGTTTTACAGGCAACCGGGCGTCTGTTTTTCCAATCATATCAACTGCAGAACTAGAGAGGCAAAATAACATGGCGTGTTACAGATGATTTAAAAGAAAAAAGAAAAGAAACAAAGGGAGAGGGGGAAATGGAATCAGAAAGTGAGGGGAGGAAGGAGGGAGAAGGAGGAAGGAAGGAAGGAGGGAGGGAGGGAGGGAGGGGCCATGGTGATGCAGTGATTAGAATGCAGTATTGCTGACTCTGCTGACTGCCAGGAGTTCAATCCTGACCGGCTCCAGGTTGACTCAGCTTTCCATCCTTCCGAGGAGGGAAGAAAGAAAGAGAAAGAAAGAAGGGCAGGAAGGAAGGAAGGAAGGAAGGAAGGAAGGAAGAAAGAGAGAGAGAGAGAGAAAGAGAGAGAAGGAGGGGTGGGAGGGAGGAAGGAGGGAGGGCGGACAGAAGGAAAGGAAGGAAGGGAAGAGGGAGGGAGGAAAGGAAGAAGGAAGGGAAGAGGGAGGGAGGAAAGGAAGGAGGGAGGGAGGAGGGAGGGAGGGCAGGAGGAAAGGGAGGGAGGGAGGAAAGAAAGAAAGAAGGTAGGAAGGAGGGAGGGAGGGAGGGCAGGAGGAAAGGAAGGGAGGGAGGAATGAAGGAGGGAGGGAGGAAAGAAAGGTAGGAGGGAGGGCAGGAGGATAGGAGGATAGGAAGAAAGGAGGGAGGGAAGGAGGAAGGAAGGAAAGGAGAGAGGGAAAGCAGGGAGAAGGAAGGAAAGAAGGAAGGAAGGAAAGAAGGAAGGAAGGAAAGAAGGAAGGAAGGGTTAGGGTAGCCTATTTTATTTTTTTTCCAGAAAGGAAGAATTAAAACCTCATTTAAAAAAAAAAATCTCACCCTCCGCTTGAATTCAAATTTAAAAAAAAACCCTGGGAATGCAATTATCTCCATGGACTTCACTGCCAGTCGGTCATCGATGCACTGCAAATGCAGGGACTTAAAAGAAAGACTTTGGGGCATTAGCCTGCTTTCGAGACCTACGCTCCCCTCCCCCACCCACCCTGGTCTAAGTTTTCATGCATGCCACCTGCAGAGGAGAGGAAGGACGGCAGCAACTGAGCGACAGAGGAGCCAAACTTCCAGAACTGGCTCTGCCACGGAGACAGACGGGCAGCTGTTGGAGGGGAAGGATGTCAGCAGAAGGATGGGATGCTCACTCCACTCAGCGATTCACCCCTCCGGTCCATATTTACACTGCTGACCTTTAAGGATGCTCTCGGGTTGCACTGCCCCCCCCCCCACACCATTGAGATAAATCACAGCTCAAACGGCCACCGGCTCAAAATTAAAAGCCAGAGCCAAGACGAGTATCATTTCAGCCAACGTAGCGATAGCATTAGGCTTACTGTATATCCAGCCTTCTCTGAGGGGTTTACAGAGACAGCCTGTTGCTCTCCCAAAACAATCTGGGTCCTCGTTTTACACCACCTCAGAAGGATGGAAGCCTGAGTCAAGCTTGAGCCGGTCAGGATCGAACTCCTGGCAGTGGGCAGAGTCAGCCTGCAGTTCTGCATTTGGGAGGGAGAGAGGGAGGGAGGGAGGAGAGATGGAAAGTATGAGGGAGGGAGGGAGGGAGGGAAGGAAGGAAGGAAGGAAGGAAGGAAGGAAGGAAGGAAGGAAGGAAGGAAGGAAGTGTAGTGTAGTTTAGTTTAGTTTAGTTTAGTTTAGTTTAGTTTAGTTTAGTTTAGTTTAGTTTAGTTTAGTTTAGTTT
>WNWU01000025.1:406429-421429 GCA_012654045.1 Ptyas mucosa
GGAGAAGGAGAAGGAGAAGGAGAAGGAGAAGGAGAAGGAGAAGGAGAGGAAGGAGGAGGAAGAGGAGAAGGAGGAGGAGGAGAAGGAGAAGGAGAAAGAGGAGGAGGAGGAGGAGGAGGAGGAGGAGAAGGAGAAGAAGAAGAAGAAGAAGAAGAAGAAGAAGAAGAAGAAGAAGAAGAAGAAGAAGAAGAAGAAGAAGCAGCCAAGATCAGCAAGGTACTGCTACCATTTTGAGTTGCTAATTCTCCTCCCCACTACGAAAAGCATCAATTAGCCAGTTTCCTGCATGGTTTCCCACATAAAACAAACTGCATTCGTGAACCAATTTGCCAAGCCCCCCCACCCAAGAGACCCACAAATACTTGGCTGCATTTGCTGCCGTTTGATGTTAATTTGATAACAGTTGCTTCACGAGAAATCTGCTCTTCCTAGAGAGGTTCTCTGTTCTCCCCCCCCTCTACTTCCTTTTTATCTCTGCTGTGAAAATTACATTATTTTTTTCCCCCTTATAGCAATAACAAAGACGTAGCCTCTTTTATGAAATGTCCTTTTTCTCCCACTCCCAAAAATAATTTGTTCTGCAGATGGCAAAGGAGGAACTTTTTCAATCATTGCATCTTTGTCTTTCTCAGCGTAGAACATAAAGAAATATTATATAAAGGATGTAAAGGGAATAGCGGTGAAGCTTAAGCGCAAATACATCTGCTTCAAGATAATTTTTTCCTCTCCGTCTGAAAGGAAAACGTAGTATCGAGACTTTTGCTGTTTAATTCCATTCGTGTCTCTTCAGAAGGAAGTCTCGTAATTAATCTCTTAATAGGGTTATGCCAGTGTAGACAATTGGAGCATGCCAAACCATGATCGGTTTGTTCCTTGTTTATTGAAGGTTCCTCTCGCACATATGTGCTAGTCGTTCCCGACTCTAGGGGGCGGTGCTCATCTCCGTTTCAAAGCCAAAAGAGCCAGTGCTGTCCGAAGACGTCTCCGTGGTCATGTGGCCGGCATGACTCAACGCCAAAGGCGCACAGAACGCTGTTCCCTTCCCACCGAAGGTGGTCCCTATTTTTCTACTTGTAATTTTTTTTTTACGTGCTTTCGAACAGCTAGGTTGGCAGAAGCTGGGACAAGGAACGGGAGCTCACCCCTTTATGCAGAGCTAGGGATTCGAACCGCTGAACTGCCGACCTTTCGATCGACAAGCTCAGCGTCTTAGCCACTGAGCCACACCACATGTAAACCTACAAATTTGTAAACCTACTCATGACTAAATCATCCCTGGCTTGGTACCTTCTGCAAATCTATTTGGAAATGTTAACGAATTGGGAGGGGGGGAAAAAGCATTTATTATTTCTCCCATTTTTATTTTGCCTTTAATTTTTGTCTTGGTTCATCTTGAAAAGCGACAGAGGGTCGGGTTTAATAATTAAAACTTGGATGCGAAATCCCAGGATTTTAAGCTAGGATAGAGTGTCAAAAGAAGGTCTTAGAAGGGCTCATACATATCCATACGGCGGCTGATAAATTTCCAGGACTACATCTATCAAGTTAGGTAGGAACTGAAGACCCCCAACTCAAAAGAAATTCTCTCTTTAGAACAGCAAACCCCAAATTGCTAAGCTGAAAGATTCCTGGCACGCTATTAATTCTGCTATCTGCTTACCGCCCTGGGATTTGAGTCTTAACACTTAGAATGAGTGCCAGCTTTAGCGTGGCAGATACAGATAGCTGTCTCTTCCTTTTATGTTGACTCAATAATTCTCTGAAGTATACAGAATTATAAAATAACAGAGTTGCTTGGAATTCCCCTAGTGTCAACCCCTTGTTCCAGCAGAAGACCCTAATTCCATTTCAGTCAAATGGCTGTCCCATCTCTTCTTGAAAGCCTCCAGTGATGAAGCACCCATAATTTATAGAGGCAAGGTGTTCCAATGATTAACAGATTTGGGATCATAGATTAAAAGAATTGAGAGGGACCTTGGAGGTCTTTGAGTCCAACCCCCTGCTCAAGCAGGAAACCCTAATACCATTTCAGTCAAATGGCTGTCCAATCTCTTCTTGAAAGCCTCCAGTGGTGGAGCACCCATAATTTATAGAGGCAAGGTGTTCCAATGATTAATTGATCTGGGATTATAGACTAAGAATAATAAAATTGGGAAGGACGAATTTGGAGATCTTCTAGTCCAACCCCCTGCTCAAGCAGGAAACCCTATACCATTTCAGACAAATGGTTGTCCAGGCTCTTCTTGAAAACCTCCCGTGATAGAGAAGGAAGGAAGGAAGGAAGGAAGGAAGGAAGGAAGGAAGGAAGGAAGGAAGGAAGGAAGGAAGGAAGGAAGGAAGGAAGGAAGGAAGGAAAAAAGAATAGCAGAATAACAGAATAACAGAATAACAGAGTTGGAAGGGACCTTGGAGGCAGGGAGGGAGGGAGGAAGGAAGGAAGGAATCTAGTTATAAGGGAGGGAGGGAGGAAGGAAGGAAGGAATTTAGTTATAGGTCAAGGAGGGAGGGAGGGAGGGAGGAATCTAGTTATAGGTCAAGGAGGGAGGGAGGGAGGAAGGAAGGAATCCAGTTATAAGTCAAGGAGGGAGGGAAGGAAGGAGGGAGGGGGGGAAGGAAGGAAGGAAGGAAGGAAAAAATAGCAGAATAACAGAATAACAGAGTTGGAAGGGACCTTAGAGGTCTTCTAGTCCAACCCCCTGCTCAAGCAGGAAACCCTATACCATTTCAGTCAAATGGCTGCCCAATCTCTTCTTGAAAGCCTCCAGTGATGGAGCACCCACAACTTCTGGTGGCAAGCCGTTCCACCGGTTAATAGTTTCATCTTGCTTGGTTGATGGCCCTGCCCATAATTTCCAACCCCACATAAAATGGTACAGCTGAGGGGGAAAACCCTGCCGCTGCATTCCTCATCTTTTACAAACCGTGCTCTCCTTTAAACCTTAGAAGAAGTAAAAATAGAGGGAGATAAAGCACATAGCTCTTTTTATGCTTTTTTAAATAAGAATTCTCCCTCCATCAAATACCACGTTTTTTTTGAACGCTCGGCGCTCCGAATAGAGAAGCGTTCCTCTTTTTTTTTGTTTCCTTTAATGTTTTCAGACAGCCGTTTTTCAAAGTTTTCGCAAGAGGGTAGAAAAATCTTTATCTTGCATCTTCGGAGGGAAGAGTTGACTTCAAAGCATTACGGGAAGGAGGAGAATTCACAAATACATACAGAAAGCTCAAATCCGAGGCCCCAGTCGCTTCGTGCCGTATTATTTAATTATCAAACAGCTAATTAGCAATGCTTAATTTAACATTCTCTGTATGTTCGGGAAGAAACACTCCTTATGGAAGGGAGCTATTTTAAGGCAAAGAAGACCAAGCTTCAAATAAATAACTTAAAAGAATGGAGCCCGAGCATCTTCCTTGCCTCCGTATTAACACAGAAAAGCCACGCTTGAATCTTTCAAAGATAAAAAGATTGTTTTTGTTCGTTAAAAAAATATATATCGTACATTTAAAATGAAATTTGTCTAGCGTCAGATCTAATTCTCAAATTATTTCCACTGAGCTTCAGCTGACTTTGGGGGGGGGGGGGGGAGAAATGATGTCTGTTGTGGGATTTTATTTTATTTTATTTTATTTGCCCTGCAAATATTCTCAATTGTTGCAAAGATGGGAATTGTTGTGGCCCGCTGGCGGCCAGCAGAGTCGGACAGTGAGGAGGTTGGGGAGGAATAGGGGCCAGTCCTGGGGGTTGGGGAAAGCTTGGACGAGGGCAGAGAGGGAGATAGACGAGACAGAGAGGGAGATAGACAGCAGTGAGGCAGAGGAACAGCTGGAGCCTGTTCCCAGTGTGCGCATGCGCAGAGCTGCCAGAAGACAAGAACAACTCAGAAAGCAGGGTCGACTTGGGAGTAAAGCCACACCTTGGAGATGATTGGCCCCTCCCACAGAAAACAAAAGAGGAGCGAACGGGGAGTGGGCTTTTGCAAAAAACAATTTGTTCATTCCGTGAATCTGAGAGACTCTGTGCCAACTTTGGCCTTGTACTGCGTTTGGAAACTAGTTACATGGCAGCTTGCCAAGCGAGATAAGGTCGGTGTTGATAAATATTCTTTTGACAAAACTCTTTGGATAGGCCTTGCTGACTGTGAATGAAAGGAATTCACAGTCGTCTAAATAAAAGAGGTTTTGCCGGGACGGAGACTCTGCTTCCTGCTTTTTAAGGGAGGCTTAGATCAGAACAGGAAGTCCGTCTTGGCTCCTGAGATCTTGGTTTCTGGAGCTTGGAGAATGTGATGGAAGGCTGCGTTTGCTCGTCTTCTGCTTGGCTGGTGGTCTTGGAGACCCCTTGAAGCCTTGACTGCTGGTATATCACTGCCACAGCCTACAGGCTACAGCATAGTGGCATCTGCCACTTGCCACCCAGAAGATGCTTCCTTGTTCCACCGGAGATGCTTGCAAGGACCTTGGGCCTTGAATAATAATAATAATAATAATTATTATTATTATTATTATTATTATTATTTCTATACCGCCCTTCTCCCGAAGGACTCAGGGCGGTGTACAGCCTATTAAAAGCACAAGACAGACATCAATTAAAATAATTTAAAATTTTTAAATAATTTCGGCTCACTTTAAAACCCCAAAATTTAAAACACCCAATTAAAATTACGTTGATAGCCCAGCCTGACAGAACAACAGGGTCTTAAGGGCACAGCGAAACACCCAGAGGTCGGAGATCTTACGCATTTCCGGGGGCAGTTCATTCCACAGGGCTGGGGCTCCCACAGAGAAGGCCCTCCCCCTGGGGGTCGCCAGCCGACATAACTTGGCCGATGGCACCCTGAGGAGACCCTCTCTGGGGGAGCGAATTGGCTGGTGGGAGGCTATTGATGGCAGAAGGCGGTCTCGAAGGTACCCGGGTCCTATGCCATGGAGCGCTTTAAAGGTGGTGACCAACACCTTGAATCGCACCCGGAAGACCACTGGGAGCCAGTGCAGCTCGTGCAGGAGGTGTGTCACGTGGGCACATTGGGTTGCGCCCATAACCACCCGCGCGGCCGCATTCTGGACCAGTTGGAGCCTCCGAGTGCTCTTCAAGGGGAGCCCCATGTAGAGAGCATTACAGTAGTCCAACCGGGAGGTGACAAGGGCGTGAGTGACCGTGCGCAGGGCATCCCGATCCAGAAAGGGCTGCAACTGGCGAATCAGGCGGACCTAATAAAAGGCCCCCCCTGGCCACGGCCGTCATATGCTCTTCTAAAGACAGCCGTGCGTCCAGGAGGACACCCAGATTGCGAGCCCTCTCTGGGGGGCGGGGGCAAAGATTCACCCCCAATAGTCAGCGATGGCACCAGCTGACTATATCGGGACGCTGGGAATGCTCAACTGTTCCAGATCTTGACTCAAGACCTGGCCATCATGACTCCTGGAATTCAGGAGTCTAACCTAGTTGAGGAATTGAGACTGACAGTCATAAGAATGACAGAATAACAGAATTGGAAGAGAATTGGTTTAATCTAAAACCCTGTTCAAGCAGACTTTATATCAGTGATCAGCTAACCTTTTCTGGACCGAGTGCCCAAAGCACGCGCAAATGCGCACGCATGCGCCCGAACTCCCAAAATGCAATGCCCACACAGCCCCCGTGCAAGCACCACAGCCCCCTGCGCTTGTGTGCATGCCCCTTGCACACGTCCCGCCCCCCCAGCATGCGCGGCAGAGACCCGAAAACCAGCTTGCTGGTGGGAGGCACACGTGCGTAAGCTGAACTGGCTCATGTGCCATCAGAGGGCGCTGCTTGCCACCTCTGGCCCCTTTGCCATAGGTTCACCATCATGGGCCTATATATCATTCCAGACCAATGGTTGTCCAATCTCTTCTTAAAAACTTCCAGGGTTGGAGCATTCACAACTTCTGGTGGCAAGTTGTTCCACTGGTTAATTGTTCCGTCAGGAAATTTCTCCTTAGTTCTAGGTTGCTTCTCTCCTTGATGAGTTTCCACCCATTGCCTCTTGTCCTGCCTTCAGGAGCTTTGGAGAATAGCTTGACTCCCTCTTCTTTGGGGCAGCCCCTGAGATATCGGAAGACTGCTATCATGTCTCCCCTGGTCCTTCTTTTCAGTAAACTAATCATAGCCAGTTCCAGATCCAGTTATCGATCTCCTCCCATCCTCCACCGTGGAAAGCCGACCATCGTTTGGGGGGGGGGGTCATAAACAGCCATCCCTATTAGTGATTTCCTCCTCTGTGAACAAGAGAACTCAACTTTTTGCAGCCATCCAAGTTGCTGACAATTCCTGGCTGCTAATTCCACCATTTCTCTCGGTGTTCTGGGGGTGGGGGGGGGGGGGAAGTCTACAGGCTCAGACAAGACTGAAACGCAAGACTTGAGGGTCTTCCAATCCTTTGGGGCAGGTTTAGGGGAAGGGGCAAAAAGAAAGCCATTCCACCTCTCACCCACCCCCAAAAGTGACCCAATTAGCGACCCAGAGCCATGAAGATAATGAGGTCCCAGTGGCTTCAGAGCCCAAACTAAGCCAGGAACGAGTCAGCAAAGGAAGGTGCCTCTCCGAATGCCTCTCGCCCCCCCCCCCACCCCAAAAGAAAAGAGCAAGGAAAGGCTGGCATCTTGTCTCCGGCTCTGCCTGGCATCCTGTTCCCTTCTCAGCACACGGAGCATATGGCACCGTGCTTTACAATTCTCACCCCATCGATCGGAGACCATTTGGGGCAGCCGTGTGTGTGTGTTTCCTTTTCCCAGAGCCAATGTTGCCGAATATAAATTGTAATTAACACCGATGCCAAAACGGCACTTAGAGAAAATAAGCGGGGTTATTAACATCTGCTGAAGCCTGCCTTGGAGAACCTCCCCCCTCCCCCCCCCCAAATCTCCCGAACGCTCTCTTGCATGACGATGGCTTGTGACGGAGGACGGGCTTGAAGGTAGCAAAAGCCTGGGGCAGCGGTGGGGAGGGGGAAGGATGTCTCTTTGCCCCTTCGTTGAGACTGTACCTGCCCCACTGGCGTTGCATATACACAGGTTACAGGTAGTCCTCGACTTACGACGGTTCACTTAGTGACTGTTCGGCGTCACAAAGGCGTTGAAAGCAAGCGACTGATGAGCGTTTTTCACAACTTACGTCCCCTAGGACAGGAGTCAGCAACCTGTGGCTCCGGAGCCGTATGCGGCTCTTTCGGCCCTCTGCTGTGGCTCCCTGTCAGGTGATCCTACCACTGGCTGGCCCCACCCGTCGCCCTGCCCTCCCAATCACTCCTCGCCTGGCCTGAGAAGGTAAGAGCGACGGCGGGGAATGGAGAAGCGGCCAGGGCAGAGACAGGGAGATACAGAGAGAGGGGGAGAGAGAGAGATGTCAAAAGGATTTTGTGGTTCCCGGTGTTTTTAACCAGGAACAAATCTCACCAGGCTCAAGGTTGACTCAACCTTCCATCCTTCCGAGGTAGGTAAAATGAGGACCCGGATTGTAGGAGCAATAAGCTGACTTTGTATAAAAAAAAGAACACCGCTTAGGGGGGGCCGAAAGCCCTACTAAGCAGGTATATACAAAAATATGAAGGCTACTGCTTAACGCATTGTAAGCCTCCCTGAGTCTCCGGAGAAGGGCGGCATATAAATCGAACCAAGAAATAAATAAATAAACAAACTGGTTCTTTGCCCTAATGACCGGCTGGGTAGGCGTGGCTAGGGGGGAGGTCATGTGACTAGTGGAAGTGAGTGACATCGAGTTGGCCACGCCCACCCAGGTTTTGTGGCTCCCGGTGTTTTTCTTTTTCTTTTTTTTAAAAGAAAGAAATAGGATCGCCAAAAAAATGTGTAAAGAAATTTTTATATGCCATCTGGATAGGTAAATCCACGGTTAAACCACTTTTAACACCGAGATGAGCATCACATCTGAATGTGCACACGCATATATATACACACACACACACACACGATTACGGATACTCAAGCTGGCTGGTGATTTTGGGCACGGAGCAGCCCGAGCGAGTCATGAAGGATTGGAAAGGAGAAAAAAAAAAAAAAGCAAAAATCTAGAAAAGGGAAGGGGTGCCGTAACATTCCCGGCCTCGAACGTCGTACCATTCTGTGGAAAAGCAAGCGCCTTCCCAAAATGTCTTCTCCAGCCTGCCTGAGTGACACCCCCCCCAGGACAAAGTTACTGGTGGAGCAGCTACAGGTGGAACATAGGTGGAGCACAGACTCCCTAAGGCAGTGATGGCTAACCTTTTTGCCATCGCGTGCCAAAAGCACCCGTAATTTTATGACTCCCCTGTGCTTCCCCCCGATTTTGGCACCTGATGGGAGCACGGGGAGGGAGAAATCGGCCTTCCCCACTCCACCGGAAGCCGGAAACGGCCCGTTTGCTGACTTCCGGTCCCACCGTTTTTGCCCTCCCCAGGCTCCTAGAAAGGCTCCGGAGCCTGGGGAGAGCGAAAAGCAGGCCTTCTCCACCCATCCCTCAGGCCCCCTGGAGGCAGGAAACAGCCGGAGCTGAGTTCCTGTGCCTACCGATATGGTTCCGTGTGCCACCTGTGGCACGCGTGTCCTAGGTTCGCCATCATGGCCCTAAGGAAAGGTTCTCTAAAACAGGGGCGCCCCTTTAAGGCTTGTGGACTTCAACTCCCAGAATTCCATCTGGCTGGGGAATTCTGGGAGTTGAAGTCCACGGGTCTTAAAGGGGCACAAGGTCGGACACCCTTATTTTAAAACCTAGAAAACCAACACCAGAAGGGTTTCCTTGAAGGGAAGCAGCTGGCTCAAAGTTAGCCCTGTGATCACCACGGACCCTTAACCCGCCCCTCAGAGGTACGCTGGACTACCAGTGGCATTTTGTCAAGGACTAGAAACGGAAAGCTCGATCCAAGACGGTATCTTTAGCGCCACAGCTTGCTTCTCTCTTCAAAAGGATGTCGGGTTTCAGGAGACAAGCAGAGGGGATGGATGGACTCCCTCTTCACAAAGATGTCTTTTACTGAACGCCATCATCTAGAGGAGGCCTGAAGAAGACATGCTGGCTAGGTTCCACCACCTTCTCCTGCAACCTAACTCTCTAGGCGGACCCCTCACGAGACGGAGGGCGTCCGCTCTCCGCAATTACATTCTTGATTTTTAGAACCGCAACTGCATCCTGCCGGATGGGGATTCAGTCAAGAGAAGCGTGGTTGCTCCTGCTAAAATAAAACTTTTTTTAAAAAAAAATAGCGGAGAAGAAACAGGCAGCGTATTCGGAGCGATTTAAGAGCAATTCTAAGCCGTCCCTTCTGTGCATTTAATGTGGACGGGAAGGCTTCCGGCCTCTCGCCATTTAACACCGCTTTTAAATCTCTTTCTGACTTTCAGGGGGGTTTTCCAGGGAAGAGGAAGGGGCTCCAAGAAAGCCGAAAGAAGGGCACAGTTGTCAGATTAGCAAAAAAAAAAAACAAAAACGCAGCTGTGCAACCGGAGTTAAAGCAATTGCTAAAAATCCCAAATTCATCTGGATTCCCACAAGTTCAGGACGCTTTGTCTTTTGCAATCATTTTTTTGGAGTGCCTTCAAGGGTGAAGGAGAGCAGAATCCTGGAGCAGAAGAACGATGTTTCTCAACTCTGGACAAATGTGAGATGGGTGGACTTCGTCTCCACGCTGGCTGCGGGGGGGAATTCTGAGAGTTGGAAGTCCACAACGGTTTCAAGGGGCCCAGGTTGCGAGGAAAGACCCACTCAAGGGGCGAAGACAGGAAAATCAGGTTGCTTCCCCAAACGATGCGACTCGGAAGAGGAGGAGGAGGGGGAAAAGAGTACATTCTTTCAAGCTGACATTCTTCTTACCTTGAATCCCACCTCAAGTTAAAACAAGAATTCAGACATTAAATAGCAAGGGAGGAACACTGAATGGGGAAGGTCCCATTTCTAGCCACCGCCCATTCCCACGTTTTGCAGGAACGAGGAAGGATTAGCATTTAAAAATAATAATAATAATAATGATGATGACGACGGTGGTTACAATTTCTTTCCCCAAGGGCAAATTTTGCCCAAGTGGGATCCTCGGAGCAGCATCGAGAACCGAAACAGCGTTCCCACAACGGCCACGGGACTCCAAAAGCAGCGAACTCTCGACCAAGGAGGAGAGGAAAAGTTGCCGGCTTCTGGGACCTAATCTGGTGAGGCTTCGCCCATCACCACCACAAATTCGGCGGCTCCTCGGCCACTCGGCTTTTGAACAAGGTGATCTCGTCCAGGTGCATCATGGGGACGTCCCGGATGACTTCGGTTAGGTCTTCGTGCAGGAGAGGGAACACAACCACGTTCAGCGCAGGGCGCTCCGCCTGGAAACTAAAGCCAGAAACAAAAGAGGTGTTAAGATCAGAATTACAAACCCAAATAGCTCCGGTCTTAGTGCAGGGAATCCTCGACTTACGACCACAATTGAACCTACAGGCCACACAGTTTATGGATTGTAATTTTAGTATGGTTAGACCTAGACATGGGATGCGGTTAGACCATGTCTAGGGATGCGGTGGCTCAGTGGCTAAGACGCTGAGCTTGTCGATCGAAAGGTCGGCAATTCAGTGGTTCGAATCCCCAGTGCTGCGTAATGGGGTGAGCTCCCGTTATTTGTCCCAGTTTCTGCCAACCTAGCAGTTTGAAAGCACGTAAACAAAAATGCAAGTAGAAAAATAGGGACCCCCCTCTGGTGGGAAGGGAACAGTGTTCCGTGCGCCTTTGGCGTTGAGTCATGCCGGCCACATGACCACGGAGACGTCTTCGGAAGCGCTGGCTCTTCGGCTTTGAAACAGAGATAAGCACTGCCCCCTAGAGTTGGGAATGACTAGCACAGATGTGCAAGGGGAACCTTTACCTTTACCTTAGACCAGTGATGGCTAACCTTTTTGCCGTCGTGTGCCAAAAGCGGGGGGAGCGTGGGAGGTTGTGGGTGCAGGTGCCCACATCCATAATTCAATGCGCCCCACCCTCCCGCGCATGCAAACCTGACTCCCCCACACTTCCCCCTGCTTTTGGGACATGATGGCACGGTGGGCCCGGTAGGCCCGTTTTTCCACCACTCCAGGCTCCAGAGGCTTTCTAGGAGTCTGGGGAGGGCAAAAACAGCCTTTCCCATCCCCCCCGGAGGCCTTCTGGAGGCCGGAAACAGCCAGTTTCCCAAATTCTGGTGGGACCAGAAGGCCTGAAAATCAGTTGGCCGGTGCGCGCATGCGCGCTGGAGCTGAACTAGGGCAACACTCACGTGCCCACCAATATAGCTCCGCGTGCCACTTGTGGCACCCGTGCCATAGGTTCGCCATCATGGCCTTAGACCATGTCTTAATTGACAGACTGGATTTTATTATAGATAAAATATAGACCGTTGCATGCCCTGGGGTCATGTGATCGTCTTTTGGGGACCTTCTGACGAGCAAAGTCAATGGGAAAGCCAGATTCACTGAACAGCCGTGATTCACTTAACAACGGTGGTAAATGGGGGAAAAACAAATTGTCTTGCTTAGCAACAGAAATTTTGGGGCTCAATTGTATTGTGGTCCTAAGTCAAGGATTACCTGTGTTTGCAAGGGAGAGATGTTCCTGAACCTGAAAATCCTCCTCTCTTTTTTTGAAATACAGGCGGCTTTTCTGACTACATGATTGTTGGTTCTGCAACCCCACAAGACAGACAGAGACTTCAGAGGACAATTAGAACTGCAGAAAAAGCAATGGCTACCAACCTGCCTTCCATGGAGGACCTGTATACTGCACGAGTCGAAAAGAGGGCTGGGAAAATATTTACAGACCTCTCACATCCTGGACATAAGCTGTTTCGACTCCTACCCTCAAAACGACGCTATAGAGCACTGCACACCAGAACAACTAGACACAAGGACAGTTTTATCCCAAACGCCATCACTCTGCTAAACAAATAATTCCCTCAACATTGTCGAACTATTCACTAAGTCTGCACTACTATTAATCTTCTCATCGTTCCCACCACCCATCTCCTCCCACTTAGGATTGCATGACTGTAACTTGTTGCTGTATCCTTACGATTTATATTGATATTGCTATACTGATATGATTTGACTGCTTATTTGTGCCCTATGACTAAGTGTTGCACCTTATGATTCTTGATGAATATATCTTGTCTTTTTATGTATACTGAGAGCATATGCACCAAGACAAATTCCTTGTGTGTCCAATCACACTTGGCCAATAAAAGAAATTGTGTTGTGTTGTGGAGGGATATGGAGGGTTGTGTTGTGTTGTGTTGGAGGGTTGTGTTGTGTTGTGTTGTATTGTGTTGTGTTGTGTTGTGTTGTGTTGTGTTGTATTGTATTGTATTGTATTGTATTGTACACCATCCATCCTCTGGGAAAGAGTTTGCTCAAAATAGGCAGGCAATCTTGGCTACCTTACATGCCACGTCTTCAGGTATGGTCTCTGCCATGCATCCTGGCTTAGGTTTCTTTCCTTTCTGGAGCCACATCACCATAAACAAGGTAGTCCTTGACTTACAACAGTGACCGTTCAGAGTGAAAAAAAAAGTCCTTACATCATGTGATCAAAATTTGAATGAATGCTGTTCATTAACCCCTTGTATATATTAAAGAAAAATGCATAAATTAAAAAAAAAGAAATGGGGAAAAAAATATGGAAAGGGAAGGAAAAAAAGCAATCGAAGCAAGAATTAAAATAGAAGGATCGCCAAAGGAAGAAAATCTGAACATTACATGCGAAGGGTTAGAAACGAGGTGTCAAACATCACAGTGCAGAATTTATTAGGTATCGTACATTAGGCAACACATATTGGCTTTCGTTAAGCGTCAATAGAGTCATTTTAATTTATTAAAAAACAAAAATCCGAAGGCTTGGCAATTGTTTCACATTTATGACGGTCGAAAAATGTCCCAAGGTCATGTGACAATCTTTTTCGACCTTCTGACAGGCAAAAGTCAAGTGGGGGGGGGGGGAGGGAAACCAGATCCATTTTATCAACCGGGTTACTCACTCAACAGCTGCAATCGTTCCTTTAACAAGATCGTAAAACGGGGCCAAACTCACTCGACCCATGTCTCACTTAACGATGCAAATTTGGGGCTCAACTGGCGTCATTAAGCTGAGGACTGCCTGTATCTCTCCCCCCCCCCCCCCCCGGTCCCTTTTCTAGCTCTTTTAGGCATTGTGAAGTCTTGCCTTCCTCCTATAACTCCGGAATCCGCTGCCTTAAAATTTTCTGCCGTGCCGTTAATTTCCCCTTATTAAAAAAGAAAGGGACCGCCGTAAATTTCCCTCTCATCCACGCACACCCAGGGCTGCAGGCGTGTTAATTAATGCAACGGGAAAAAGCACTGCAGCAATAGTGTGATTGTACGCACGCCGCAGCAAAGAGAGAGAGAGAGAGAGAGAGAGAGAGAGAGAGAGGCTGCGGCACTAAAAATCCATCCACAACCTTTTTCTCGGGGGAAATGTCCGTGAAGGTGCCAGGGAGGGGAGACGGAGGAGAAACATTTATATATTTGAAAAAGCCGGGCGCACTCAGGCAGCCGTCTCAGGATAACGGCGGTTAAATGGGATAGGGCAGGAAAGGTGAACGGGAGGTGTGGCAAGAAGGAAGCGGACGTGGACATAACCGCTGCAAAAGCACAAGCGGAGTAAATCAAAATGTTTGGCCTTGGATGCCAGCGGAGTAAATGTGGGTCATATCTTTTTCGGGAGGGGGGGAGAAGGGAGGCCATTTGTCACACACACACACACACTGGGGATGCGGCGTTTCTTTCTTTCTCTCTGCCTCTTACTCAAGCGTTGTGCCGTCCGCGTGGCGATGAGAGGAGGACGCGCTCTTCTCTCCTCGCCCCCGCCCACCCCCCACCCCCGTTGAAATGGACACTAAAATCCGTGCAATTACACAAGAGTGTAAATGGGCCGGAGTCTGAAAGCGCCAAGGAGCGAGAGAAAGATCGGCTTGCTCTTTAAAATCCTATTCTGGGTTTTTAGCCCTCTTGAAACGGGGAAGATAACGGGCAATCGACAATGGCTGAATGATACAGTCGGGACGAGGTGTGAAGAAATTGGGAAAAACGACCCGACTGGGGAGAAGCAGTTAGAAACCACCTCTGAATTTGGTTAATAAGATTTAGATCCTATTTTCAGGCCTAAGGCAGGACTAGAACTCACCGTCTCCTGATGATTGACCAAAGTCACCCAGCTGGCTTTCGCTCCTAAGGCAGGACTAGAACTCACCATCTCCTGGGGATTGGCCCAAAGTCACCCAACTGGTTTTCAGGCTTAAAGTTGGACTAGAATTCACCGTTTCCTGGTGATTAGCCCAAACGCACCCAGCCGGCTTTCGTATCTAAAGCAGGATTAGAACTCACCCTCTCTTGGTGATTGGCTCCAAGTCAACCAACTGGCTTTTGTGCCTAAGGTAGGACTAGAACTCCCATCTCCTGGTTACCTTCTGGCCGTGTGAACCAACTCTCACCATTTCAGCAATGGCCAAGCAGCCTGGGGAATTCTGGGAGTTGCCTCACCGTTTTCTGGTAATTGGGCCAAAGTCATCCCGATGGCTTTTGTGCCTAAGATGGGACTAGAACTCCCAGTCTCCTGGTGGTTGACCCAAAGTCACCCAACTGGCTTCCATGCCTAAAATGGGACTAGAACTCACCACCTCCTGGTGATTGGGCCAAAGTCACCCAGTCACACAACTGGCTTTCATGCCTAAGGCGGAACTAGAACTCACTCTCTCTTGGTGATTGGGTCAAAATCACCCAGTCGGCTTTGGTGCCTATAGAGGGACTAGAACTCCCATCTCCTGGTTAACCTCCAGCTGTGTCGACCAACTCCCATCCTGTCAGCAATGGCCACGCAGCCTGGGGAATTCTGGGAATTGCAGTCCACACGTTTGGAAGCTGCTGGGAATTGCAGGTCTGCCTTGTTTCGTACCAACTAGCCGCAGCTTTTGAGAATTAAGGTTTGTCTTCTAGAAAGGAAGAAAGAAAAAAAACAACTGGCCGAGCTTTAAT
>WNWU01000025.1:434719-447220 GCA_012654045.1 Ptyas mucosa
AGGAAGGAAGGAAGGAAGGAAGGAAGGAAGGAAGGAAGGAAGGAAGGGCAATAGCACTTAAACTTATATACTGCTTTACAGTGCTTTACTGCCCTCTCTAAGCGCTTTACAGAGTCAGTTTATTGCTCCCAACAATCTGGGTCCTCATTTTACCCACCTCAGAAGGATGGAAGGCTGAGTCAACTTTAAGCCTGGTGAGATTCGAACTGCCAAATTGCAGTCAGCCGGCAGTCAGCAGAAGTAGCCTGCAGTACTGCATTCTGACCACTGCGCCACTGTGGCTTGTTTAAATGAGTTTTGCCTCACTTGACAACCTTTCCTGCCACAGCGATTAAAAGAATCGTTGCAGTCGTTAATAACATTGTTGTTAAGTGAATCGGGCTTCCCCATTGACTCGGCTTGTCAGAAGGTCAGAAAAGCGGATCACGTGACCTCTGGACACGGCAACCGTCATAAATACGAACCAATGGCCAAGACTCTGAATTTTTGACCAGGTGACCATGGGGATGCTGCAAATGCGGCAAGTGTGAAAAACAGTTTGGAACAGTCGCTAAATGAACTCGTTGTAAGTTGAGGACTACCTGTAATGGAGACATAATTTCTGGGTCCTTTTGGGAGGGGAGAGTTCCCTGTGGACAAATTCAATTAAGGGCGGGGTGTACCCAACCTTGACAGCTTGAAGACTGGTGGACTTCAACTCCCAGAATTCCCCAGAATGTTAAAGTCCATGAGCCAAGATTGGACACCCGTAAGTTAAGGCAGGGATGTCAAACTCAAATTTCATTGAGGGCTACATCAGAGCTGTGGTTGACCTCGGGGGACAGGTGGGCGTGGCCAACTGGGTGGGCATAGCCAGCTTGACGCCACTCACTAGGCGTGGTTGACTGGGTGGGTGCCGCCATTTAGTTGTGCATTGTTTTGGCCCGCCAGCGACCAGCGGATCTGGCATTAGACTCGGAGAGTGAGGAGGTTGGGGAGGAACATGGGCCAGTCCTGGAGCCTGGGGAGGGCTCTGCGTCGGAGGCAGAGAGGGGGCCAGGGCCGTCTGACAGTTATCAGCTGCCTTCGGAGTCGGACATCAGTGAGGCAGACGAACAGCTGGAGCCTGTTCCCAGTGTGCGCATGCACAGAGCTGCCAGGAGAAGGGAACAGCTAAAGAACAAGGGTCAACTCAGGAGTAAAGCTATAGGTGGACGATGAAGGGCCCCTCCCAGAGGGAATAAAAGAGGAGCGAAAGGGGAGGGGAGTTTGCAGGAGACAATTAGTTCATTCCTGCATTCTTCCCAAGTATTGCAGGCATCTGAAAGATATCGGCCTGGCCTCTCTCCAAGCCTGATAAAGGTCGGTAATTGTGAACGATCTTGAAAGACTGTGGGAGAGGAAAGACTTTGCTGGAGAGGAATTCACTGTAAATTCAATAAAAGGAGTTTTTTTTGGGACAAGACCAGCTTGACGCCACCCCCTAAACTGCTGGCATGTGATGCGGAGTGATGCGGGTGGCCCCTTACATTTTCCAGAACGGCCTTGAGTTTGACACCCCTGAGTTAAGGCAACGAAGGAGGAACTGTTCAGAGAGAAGCCGAATCATTATGTTTTGCCCTTCGAATGACACAACAGGAACATGCCAAAAAGAGAATCCGATGCGGTTTCTTGCACTCACCTCCGTATCAGGGTCTGCTGTAGGCTTTTGCAAAGGGTGAGCGATTCCCCCATGAACATGTGGCACATGATCACCTCGCGGCAGGCAGCCATGAAGGACATCACGGCGTCGGACTGGAGGGTCCCACTCCGGGAGATGATGCAGAGACGCTGCAGGGAGGAACAGCAGCTCAGAGCGTGGAAGAACTGGGCGTTGGCGTGGAAGTAGG
Source organism: Ptyas mucosa (assembly GCA_012654045.1). NCBI lineage: Eukaryota > Metazoa > Chordata > Lepidosauria > Squamata > Colubridae > Ptyas > Ptyas mucosa. The sequence goes on from WNWU01000025.1 coordinate 436,588, forward strand.
GCTGCTCAAGCCTGCGAGGAGGAAGAAGAAGAAGAAAGTTGGAGAGAGAAGCTTCACCAGACCTTCAAAGAAATTTGAGAAGTGGCAACCTTGAAGGGGAGGAGACCTGGGCAGGGTGGAGCAGAAGGCGATTCACCCATCGGTTGAAACTCAAATGACTGAAGTTATCTTTCAAGCGCATCTTTATTAAATGTGCAGATTTAGAGCTTCGATCTGCCATTCTCTAAAGATGGCATTTCTCAACTTTGGCAGCTTGAAGATGGGTGGACTTTGACTCCCAGAATTCCCCAGCCAGCCATGAGAGGCGGAAGGGACCAGACGGATCACCTGGCCCAGTGTTTCTCAAACTTGGCAGCTTGAAGATGAGTGGACATCAACATACCATATTTTTCGGAGTATAAGATGCACCTTTTCCCGCCCAAAAAGAGGGTGAAAATCTGGGTGCGTCTTATACTCCGAATGTAGTTTCAGAAGTTTCAGAGGCTGAAAAAAGCATTGGAAACGAAGCTTCAGAAAAGAAGCCCCCAAACAGAATTTCAGAGGACTTTTTTTTCCGAAGCTCTGTTTTGGAGGCTTTCAGAGGCAGGAAAAAAAGTTTTTTTCTGAAACGGAGTTTCAAAAGTTTCAGAGGCAGAAAAAAAAGCAAGGCGCAGAGCTCACAACCAAGGAACCTGTTGCTAAAATTCACCTCTGGGAACAGCTGATTCCGGATCCACCCGCCAATCAGCTGTTTTCTTATTTTCCTCCCCAAAAACTAAGGTGCGTCTTATACTCCGAAAAATACGGTAGATAGACCTCGACTTACAACACTTCACTCAGTGACTGTTCGAACTGAAAAAAGTGACTTGCAATCATTTCTCACACTTATGACTGTTGCAGCATCTCCACGATCACATGATTTACATTTGGATGCTTGACAACTGGCTCACATTTATGACGGTTGTGGCGTTCCGGGGTCATGTGATCACCTTTTGCAACCTTCTGACAAGCAAAGTCCGTGGGGAAACCAGATTCACTTAACAACCTTGTTACTAATTTAACAACTGCAGTGATTCACTTAACAAACATGTCAAGGAAAGGCATAAAATGGGGCAAAGTTCACTTAACAAATTTCTCGCTTAGCAACATAAATGTTGAACTCAATTGCGGTCGTAAGTTGAGGATTATTTGTACTCAGAATTCTGGCATCCTGGCTGGGGAATTCTGGGAGTTGAAGTCCGCTCATCTTCAAGCTGCCAAGGGCTGAGAAACACTGGACTGGGTGACCTGTCTGGTCCCTTCCAATTCTATGATTCATGGCTGGCTGAGGAATTCTGGGACTTGAAGTCCACCCACCTTCAAGCTGGCAAGGATGAGAAACAACGGCTCTTAGGGCAACGTTCGATTCAGAAGAATTGAGGAGATCTTACTAAATATCCTTAAATAGCAAAACAGATACAGAAAAAAGAGGGGGGGCAGCATTATCGTGAAGCCGCTGGGAATTTGGGGAGCAATTATCTTACACTTTGGTGGTGGGGGAGGGGGTGAAAATCAATTTAGGGCAAGTTTGAAGCCATTGTCTTCAACCATGGAGCAGGACTGGAAAAAAAAATCCCACCTTGTAATTTGCCGCTCTCGATCCACCAGATGGCGGTGTTGCTCTATCATCTTCTGAAAAGACCTGATTAAAATTTAACTTTTCTAAGTCTTCCTTTGAGGCCAGATAAACATTTATAGAGGTGGAATAGAGTGTTGTGGTCCGCCAATAGCCCACGGACAGTGAGGAGGCTGGGGAGGACCATGGGCCAGTCCTGGAGTCTGGGGAAGGCTCAGATGAGGGCTCTGCATCGGAGGCAGAGATGGGGCCAGAGCCATCTGGGAGCGATGCACGGACTCCAGAGCCTCCAGAGCCGGACAGTAGAGAGGCAGAGGAACAGGAGGAGCCTGTTCCTAGTGCACGCATGCAAAGAGCTGCCAGAAGGCAAGAGCAGCTAAAGCAAAAGGGACGACTCGGGAGTAAGGCCAGGAGATGATTGGCCCCTCCCAGAAGGCTTAAAAGACCAGCAACGGCTCTTGGGATCTTTGTAGGAAAGCAACGTTGCTACATTTGTTTCTTGTCGGTGTCTCTTGCTTCTGAACTTCCTGGGGTTTTGCCAAGAAAAGACTTTGGCAAGGTGCCAAAGAAGACAAAGGTTGGTGATAATGCTGAAGGACTGTTTCTGAAGGATTTGTTTTGGAATTGATTTGGACTAAGCTGAGAATGAAGTAAATTCTCAGCTGTTCTAATAAAAGATGTTTGTTTAGGACTGATTGTTATCTGGTAATAGCTACTTGGGCTGGCTGGGGAATTCTGGGAATTGAAGTCCGCCAGGCTTAAAGTTGCCAGAGTTGGAGACCCCAGTCCTGGACCACGCCTATTTAACACCTCAAGGGGTAAAGACTGGTGCAAGACTTCAGGTGAAGGGGACTCAAGACGCTGCGGAGCTGGAAAAACCCATTTCCTCTCCCACGGAATGGCAGAGATTCTCAAAACATCCAGCTCATGGTTATCCTGAGGGCGATTTTCAAAAGGGCAACTGGATTTCCTTGTTTTGTTTTGTTTTTTTTCTCTTGAAAACGTTTCGTTTCTCATGTGAGCAGCTTCCTCTTCCGAAGCGCTGAAGAAGCTTCTTGGATGAGAAGCGAAACGTTTTCAAGGCGAAGAAAGAAACCCAAGAAAGTTCACTTATCTTTTGAAAAGCACCTATAGAACTAGAGGAGAGAAGAGAGGTGGAAGGGACCTCAGAGGTCTTCTAGTCCAGCCCCCTCCTCAAGTAGGAGACCCTAGACCATTTCAGACAGGTGGTTGTCCAGTCTCTTCTTCAAAACCTCCAGTGATGAAGTACCCACAATTTCTGGTGGCAAGCTGTTCCACTGGTTTAATTGTCCTCACTGTTAGGACGTTTCCCCTTAATTCCAGGTTACTTCTCTCTTTGGTTAATTTCCATCCGTTCCTTCTTGTCCTGCCTTCCGGTGCTTTGGAGAATACCTTCACCCCTCCTCTTATTTTAACTGTAAGGAAGTTTCCCTTTAATTCCAGGCTGCTTCTCTCCTTAGTTTCCATCCAAACAATAATTCCAAATAATTCCCTCAACACTGTCAAACTATTCACTAAGTCTGCATTACTATTAATCTGCTCATCGTTCCTATCACCCATCTCCTCCCGCTTGTGACTGCATGACTGTAACCTTGTTGCTGGTATCCTTACGATTTATATTGACTGTTTCCTAATATGGTTTGATTGCTTATTTGTTCCCTATCATTAAGGGTTGGACCTTATGATTCTTGACGAACGTATCTTGCCTTTTTATGTACACTGAGAGCTTATGCACCAAAGACGAATTCCTTGTGTGTCCAATCACACTTGGCCAATAAATAATTATATTGTATTGTATTCTATTTTCTATTTATTCTATTCTCTATTCTATTCACTCTACTCTACTCTACTCTACTCAACTCAATTCAACTCTTGCATGGTTGCCCGACTCTCCAGGCCTTCCTTGCCTTGCATTTCCTCTCTTCCATTTGCCCACCTGAAGAACCCTTTAGCAACTTGGACGAGGAAGGCAAGGCAAAACCTAACTGGCCAGTCAGGCTGTGGATGATGGGAGAGACAGTCCCACGTAAAGGCTGTCTGCCTTGAAAGCCTTTTCCCATTAAAATGCAGGCTCCAACAATCACATTTGGCCAATAAAGAATTCTATTCTATCCATTGTTTCTTGTCCTGTCCTCTTGGTGCTTTGGAGAATAAGTTTATTTTATTTATTGGTTCGATTTATATGCCGCCCTTCTCCGGAGACTCAGGGCGGCTTACAATGCGTTAAGCAATAGCCTTCATACTTTTGTATATACCTGCTTAGTAGGGCTTTCGGCCCTCCCCTAAGCGGTGTTCTTTTTTATACAAAGTCAGCTTATTGCCCCCACAATCCGGCTACTCATCCGGGTCCTCCAAGTTAACCCCCTCCTCTTTCTGGCAGCCTCTCAAATACTGGAATAATGCCATCATTCTTTTCTCTAGACTGGCCATACGCAAATCCTGCAACCGTTGTTATGTTTTAGCCTCCTTTGGGACAATGAAACAAAGGATCCCTGGGTGACGGGAAAAGCAAAGGGGAAAAAAAGCTGCTGGGCTCTCTCACCTGAGATCTTGCAGACACCTGCAGTGCTTCAGCATATCCACCAGAGCCGACACGTACATCACTTTCCCCATCAGGCCCAGGTTGGCCAAGGAGAGAGCCCGCAGGCGCTGGCACTGCACCCCAATGTTCACGAGCCCGTAGCCCGTGAGAATATTGGGCAACTGAGCCAAGGTGAGGCTCTGCAGGAAGGCCAGCTGGCCAATGGCAGCCACTTCAGCGTCCCCAATATGCTGCGCCCGGCTGCAAGGGGGCAGGGAGTTCCGAATGGCCGGCTCGTTCCGCGGCATGGCCGAGGAGAAACTGGAGCCGATCAACTCCAGCTTTTCCAGAAACGGGAGGTTTTCCAGAAGAGTCCAAAAGACAGAGGAGGGCGGTCTGGGATGGCTCTGCTCCAAGCAGTTCCTGGGATAAGTCTGCACCCCGATGCGGACTTTTTTCCCAAACCCTTGAGAGACCGAGTGAGCCACCGGCTGCACCGAAGGCTTGTCGACCGTCAGCAGGGCGGCGGCCACGTCAGCCACGGCGCAAACCGGCAGTGCCAGAGAGAGGAGGCCTTTCAGACGAGCGAGGACCTGGCAAAGGTGTTTCCCCAGGCCTTCCGGGCTGTGATGGTGGGCGGCGGAGAGGTTGAGGTGCTTCAAATTACAGCAGGTGTCCACTAGGGCTTCGGCGATACCGCTATCGATGTCGTCTTCCGCTTTCCGCAACAAGGAATCGGGCGACAGGCAGTGGACGCAGCCGCTCAGGTTCAAGCCGACCAAACTGCCCAGGTCTTTGCCGCTGTTCAACACGCGCTGGACCAGCTGCCCGCCGGACAAACTGCAGCGGCTGAAGCTGAAGTAAAAAGGGTTACTGAACTTCAAGTGCTGCAGGAGGCTGGATCCGTTCATCCAGGACCGTGGCAGCTGAAGGGCGTCTAACGTCACGTTCCTGGCCATGGAATCCAAGAGGTTTTTAACGGCACAGCTCTGGGCAAACCCTCCGGGGGCGGAGATGAGGAAAGCGTGAAGTTTTTCCGGCGTCCGGTCACTCAGCACTGCTAAGTACAACCTCACCACTTCTTGGTTGACCGGGCCAGGCGCCAACCTGGCGTAAAAGACCCGTAGGTTCTGATAATGGGGCACGTTGCTCTCTCCTACCATGAGCTGCCCGGAGATGATCAGACCCTCCCGGGATCGATCGAGGATCTCAAAATACAACAGCAGCTTCTCCAGGCTGGTGCAACAAGGGACCACCCCGTAGGAGGGCGTGTAGAGAGTCTGTTTCAATTCCAGCACTCGGCTCAGGGTGGCTTTGCACTCGCTGCTCAGGTGAGAGGCGTCGAAGCCGGGGTTCACGTCGATGGCCAACGAGCGGAGGTGCTGCAGGGCCGAGAGCATCTTCGAAAGGCGAAGGGAGGTGAGGTGGCAGCCGGAGAGGTTCAGCTTCACCAAATTCTTGCAGCGGGTCACCTGATCGACGGTCGAGCCAGGCAACCAGTAACAGCCGGTCATGTCCAGCTCGTGGATCTCTTTTCCAATCTCCTTCATCAGCTGTTTCACCTTGTCTTTGTCCACCTGCAGGGAGATCGAAGGATCCTGGTTATGGCAGGCCTAGATTTATTGATCAAGCTTAGGACAACTCATACGCGCCTCTTCAGGGACTGAGGATTGAAAAAACCGGATTTTGTGATCACGGGCAAGCGCTGGAGAAGCTATATGGGAAGGGAATGCGAAAGTAACCGCCATTGATTCTGGTGGGAACACCCTAAATCCGTGAGGGCGAACCTGTGGCACGTGCAGCCATATCAGTGGGCACGCGAGCATTGCCGTAGCTGAGCTCCAGCACACATGCGCGTGCTGGCCAGCTGGTTTTTGGGCCTTCTGGGCCCACCGGAAGTCAGGAAACAGGCCATTTCCGACCTCCAGGGGTTGGGGAAGGCCATTTTTGCCCTCCCCAGGCTCCTAGAAAGCCTCTGGAGCCTGGGGAGGGTGAGAAAGGGGCCCACTGTGCCATCACGTGCCAAAAGCAAGGGGAGCGCAGGGGGATCGCATGTGTGGGGTGCATTGAATTATGGGTGTGGGCACGCAAGCACGCCACCCCCTCCGTGCGACCCCCGCTTTTGGCACACGATGGCAAAAAGCGGGGATCCATCACTGCCCTAAATCTTCCCTACCCAAAGGCCATCTGTGATGTTAAGAGGCCTCTGGAAATCTCTTCAAAGCAAAGAAGGTGCGTTTATTCTATGTATTTATTTATACCCCACCTTTATTATTTTTATACATAAATTAATGCAAACACACGCTATTCTTCTTCCTCCTCCAATTTTCCCCACAATAACAGGGGCTGTGAGGGGCTGAAACCGAGGGACTGGCCCAAAGACACCCAACTGGCTTTCATGCCTACGGCAGTACTAGAACTCAGTGAATCCTGACTTAGTACCTCAGCCACATTAAAAGCAGATACCCCTCACAGTCGTTTGCTTTTAGCCTGAAAAGGGAAACAAGACATGGACCGGTTTCTCTCAACCGGCTTTGACCAACTAACGTTCTCTGGATGTGTCGAGATTGCAACCTTTTTAAGGATCCTGGGCAGCTCCATCACATCTGGAGGAGCAACAAGTTGGCAAAAAGCCTGCTTTTTCAAGCAGGGAAAATGGTTTTGAGACTGGGGGATTGGCAGGGGGGGGAGGGCTATGTCATACTGCAAAGGACAAAATTTCAATCTGTGGGATTGTCACGGGACGGTGGTCTCCAGGTAATTGGGACCAAAGAATAGCCTGGCCACAAAACTGAACAGACCTAAGAGACGGTAGAAACAGACAAAAGGGGTTACATTAATGCAGAATGATGAGCTTAGGATAACTCCAAAGAAAATCAATCAGTATTTTTTCCTTATATCCTTTTAAAGTAAGGATATTTTTCCCTTATATCCGTGATGGCAAACCTGTGGCACGCGTAGCCATATCAGTGGGCACGCCAGCTCAGCTCTGGCGCACATGTGCGTGCCGGCCACCTGATTTTCAGGCCTTTTGGGCCTACCAGAAGTAGGGAAACAGACTGTTTTCTACTTCCGGAAGGCCTGGGGGTAGGTGGGGAAGGCTGTTTTCGCCCTCCCCAGATGCATAGAGAGGATCTGGAACCAGGTGACAAAGAAAAACGGGCCAGGAGCAAGGGGGGGGGGGTTGGCCACGCATGCGCAGGGCGGGGCACACAGAATTACGGGTGTGGGCACATGTGTGCGCGAACCTCCCCTGCCCCCCCCCTTCCTGGCACGCGATGGCAAAAAGGTTAGCCATCACTGCCTTATATCATTCTTAAAGTAAAACGAGGAAAGGATAATTGCCCCACCCTAAGGCCATAAGAAAGCTCAAAGGAAGAGCTTTTTAGGATCACGTCTTTAGTCTCTTCCTGCTGCAGAGTCCTGGTGTGACCCAGAGAGACCCACTGAGTGAAACTCTAAGATTTTTAAACACCCGGCTCATCCAGCGTCGTCCTAAATCTGCATCGTCTTCGGCAGCCCCTGCTCACCTGGTAATCTTTATGCAGCACCACCGCGTGAGTGAGGCTTTTGTCGAGACTGAGGGCGGAGAGTTTCCGACAGACGCTTCGCACGTTCAAGACGAGATCCGACACGGGAGTGTATCGCAGGATGTGCAAGAGGATTTCGTCGGAAAACTCCATTAAGTTCATGCCGATATTCTCCTCCCGGTTCTCCTCGCCGGTTACGTCCTGCAGGAGGAAAAACAAGGACTCAGAAAAGGCACAGCAGGAAATGAAAAGCTGGGGAAGGAATCGGTCCGATTCCTCAAGGCACCCAATCAACTGAGAACTGTTGCGGTATCATTTCTACTACTCTGTCTTGAAAAGACAGTTTTGGTGGACGATTTAATGACCCAGCTGGTCAAGGAACAGAGGCAACTATATTTTAGGAGCTGCTGAGATAGCACAGAATGAAACTGTTTCAAAATTCAGCACCAAAGGCTGAAGGATGCCTAGACTAGAGAGTAATGGTAGCACAGGAACTCCAGTATTGTGACTGCATCTTATCTCTGCTTAAGGCTACCAATAATACTTTATAGCAGGGGTGTCAATTTCATTGAGGGCAACATCAGGGTTGTGTTTGATCTCAGACTCTTGATGTCTGAGATCAAGAGCCTTGGTGGCGCAGCAGACTAAAGTGCTGTTAAGTAGCACCAGCTGCCTGCAATTACTGCAAGTTCCAATCTCACCAGGCTCAAGGTTGACCCAGCCTTCCATCCTTTCAAGGTAGGTAAAATGAGGACCCGGATTGTGGGGGCAATAAGCTGACTTTGTATTAAAAAAAAGAACACCGCTTGGGGGGGGCGAAAGCCCTACTAAACAGGTAGGTACAAAAGTATGAAGGCTATTGCTTAACGCATTGTAAGCCGCCCTGAGTCTCCGGAGAAGGGCGGCATATAAATTTAGCCAATAAATAAATAAATCTCAGGGGGGGAAGAGGCTGGGGGGGGCATGGCCAGCATGACATCACTTGTGTCAGGGGGGCACCTGTAGTGACCTGAGTGCTCTGCCAGCGAAAACAGGTTCCCAAGCTCCATTTTCGGCCGGGACGGCTTCCCTCTGGAGCTCGGGAGGGCGGAGCCTGGCCCTCGCGAGCTCTGTTTTCACTGGCAGAGGCACCATGGGTCGGTCCTTTGCTATTTCCAGGGCGGCTTCATGGACCAGATCTAAGCATCCTGCGGGCTGGAACAGACCCCGGGGCCTTTGAGTTTGACACCCCTGCTTTATAGGCCCAATGACTCGGGATGGCTAAACAATCAAACAATGAAATTGCAATAAGATTATTTAAAGATAAAAGATGGCAGGGGTATTGGAGCAAGGGGGAGGGGGTCACCCACACTACCCTGCTTTCGGTTACTGTGCACTTCCAAGGTGGCTACTTCCTTTTCTCCTGAGGTGCCTTCCATGTAAAGGGTTCCCCCCCACCTCCATTTTATGCTTTTCTGTGTGCCTTTTGTGTTGACTCCCGATGACCACCTGGACTAGCCCTGCAAGATCTTCCTTGGCAAGATTTAGAAAGTGATTTGCCATTGCCTCCTTCTTAGGGCTAAGAGTGAGCGACTGGCCCAAGGTCAACCAGCTGGCGTTGTGTCTATGGAGATTCTCCATCACCCAGGTCCTGGTTATCCCAAAGGTGCTTTTTTTTTTTCCCAAGAGGCAACTGGACTTTCTGGTCTTTCTTTGAAGATGTTTCGCTTCTCATCCAAGGAACTTCTTCAGCTCTGGATTTGTGCCTAAAGCAGGGTCCCTTGGCTTCCAGCCTTCATCACTACAACCAAACAGACTCTCCAACACCCTTTTCTTTCTTTAATAATCAACTTATACTACTTCTCCTCCTCCTCCTCCTCCATCTCCAAACAATCCATCTGTTAAACTACTGAAGTTTGCAGATGATACAACAGTGATCGGTTTCATTTGAGACAAAGATGAATCCTCATACAGACGGGAGATTGAACAACTAGCCTCGTGGTGCAACCAGAAACAAACTGGAACTGAACAGACTCAAAACCGTAGAAATGGTGGTAGACTTTAGGAGAAACCCTCCCATACTACCATCTCTTACAATACTAGACAACACAGTATCAACAGTAGAGACCTTCAAATTTCTAGGTTCTACCATATCGCAAGACATAAAATGGACAGCCAACATCAAAAACGTCGTCAAAAAAGCACAACAAAGAATGTTCTTTCTGCACCAACTCAGGAAGCTCAAACTGCCCAAGGAGCTGCTGATCCAGTTTGACAGAGGAATGATGGAGTCTGTCATCTACACCTCCATAACTGTCTGGTTTGGCTCTGCAACCCAACAAGACAGACACAGACTTCAGAGTATAGTTAGAACTGCAGAAAAAAACAATGGCTACCAACCTGCCTTCCATTGAGGACCTGTATACTGCATGAGCCAAAAAGAGGGCTGTGAAAATATCTACAGACCCCTCGCATCCTGGACATAAATTGTTTCAACTCTTACCCTCAAAATGAAGCTATAGAGCACTGCACACCAGAACAACTAGACACAAGGAGAGTTTTTTCCCGAACGCCATCACTCTGCTAAACAAATAATTCCCTCAAAACTGTCAAACTGGTTACTAAGTCTGCACTACTATTAATCTTCTCATCATTCCTATCACCCATCTCCTCCCACTTATGAATGCATGACTGTAACCTTGTTGCTGGTATCATTATGATTTATATTGATATTGTTTGTATCTCAGGACTATCATTAAGTGTTGTACCTCATGATTATTGAGGAACGTATCTTTTCTTTTATGTACACTGAGAGCGTATGCACCAAAGACAAATTCCTTGTGTGTCCAATCACACTTGGCCAATAAAAATTTCTATTCTATTCTATTCTACTTTCTATTTATACTCTACTCTACTCTACTCTACTCTACTCTACTCTACTCTACTCTACTCTACTCTACTCTACTCTACTCTACTCTACTCTACTCT
>WNWU01000025.1:456445-476438 GCA_012654045.1 Ptyas mucosa
GTCTCCATGCCTTGAAGACGGGTGGATTTCCAACTCAAAGAATTCCCCTGCCAGCCATTCCTGGACTTTCAACTTCCCAAATTTTGACAGGAGGAATTCTGGGAGCAGTCTTCAGTTTAGGCAGAGAAGAAGATCCAAGTCTCTTTGTGGTATCACAAAGCAGTAGCCCACAAAGTAGTTTGTTCAAAGTTTGGCTCCGAAATGAAGCCAGCCTGCCTGCCTGCATCGATTGCAAACCATGGTTTATTGAGGGTGGCAATCATGGCTTGGGCAAGAAACCTTGCTGAAAACAGGCTTTGATAACTGAACCTGCTTGAGGTTTTCCCTTACATTCGTTTCCTGGATTCCAACTGGTCAAAGAAAGGGGAGATGTACTAAGAAACAGGGCAGGGGACCCAAGCAGGATAAACTCAGGGACCAAAGTAGAATAAAACCTAGGTTCCACCTGCAAGGCTGTGAACCTGCTGTCCCCCAAAGCAGGCTTAGAAAGGTGACCTTGAGGTCTAGCAACTTGCCAAATCTTATATTTCCATACTCCTCCCGACTTGGAAGGAGCGGCAAACCGGAAGACCGGAGGATGGCAGGGCGCTGTTACCTGATGTCTGGGGCGACCCACGATGGAGGGGAAGACGGCTCTGGGCGCATCGTCTCCCGCAAAGCCGGCTTTGCACATGCCGGAACCGTTGTCAACCACGAGCGCTGCAATATCATCATCCATGGCGGATCTGGGAATGGGAGGGGGGGGAAAAAGACCATTGAAGGAACAAGCCAAGCAACAGCAAACCCAGTTGGCACTGCCCCACCCACTTCCTCTTTGCCTTCTTTCCCCAATGCCTCCAGCGGCCACTAGGTGGCAAGGCCGGCGCTGTCGGGCAGCCTTCGGAAGCGAGCGGCGGGCGCTGCCTGCCGGCTCCCACTATTACCATAAAAGGCAATCGCCAAGATGCAACCGGCAGCCAGCTTTCTTCCCCAGCGCTTGGCCACGCCCTGCCTGCCTGCCCCCCCTTCCTCCTCTGCCCAGCAAGGAGGGGGCCCTGGCCACGCCCAAAGGCCAGCTCCTCACCCCCCCTCTCTCCCAGCCTAATCCCCAACCCTCCCTCCAGACAAGACCCCCCTCCCCAAACGGCCTGTCCCAGTCTGCCTGCTCAGCAGCTTTGGGTGGGGGGCTCTTAAGGCATTGCTACCCACCCACCCAGTCTGGGTTGCCGCTTAGCCAGGGCGAGGCACGCCCACGCCCAAGTGCACGAGGCCCCACTCAAAAGACCCTTTTCTCTCTCCTAACCCCCCCCCCCTAAAGAAAGGCTGAGGGTGAGGGGCACGATCTGGATCAAGCTCTGGATCAACAGGCCAGCATGCATTACGGATGAACCCCAAGAGAAACAGAATTCCCAGGCCCCAAAGCAAGTGTGGGGTGGGGGGACCGAAAGCAGGCTCCCTCCCCCCCATGCCAAAAGGATGCTTGAATTGAATTGAGGGGAGGGGGAGAAGGAGAGAACAACAATTGAGAAATATCCCCTCCGAGACAAGGGGTTTTGGAATCCATAGGAGCCTTCCTTCCTTTCATGAGGACTAGCCGCTTGCTGGTTTGACACCTTCCCCCAAGCGTGCAATCTTGGAGGGGTTGGGTGGAGAGAAGAGGGAAATTCTGCAGCATTTCCTGGGAGGGGGGAGGAGGGAGGGAGGAAATCCCCTTAGAGGGGGTCCAACCCCCCCCCCCCCCCCCCCCCCCCCACACACACCCCCCCCTTAAAGCCGTTAAGCTGCGCAGCCCCGCCAAGCCGGGAAGCGCCCAACCGCCTCGCCTCTGCGCCTTTCAATTCGAACTCAGCACCTGGCTGAATGCCCTCCCCCGCCCCACGTTCATTCCAAACGCGCACCCCCACCCCCACCCCCAATCTTCCAACAGGCCAGCATTGCGAGGCCGCTTTCCCCCCCCAAACCCCCGCGGGTCCCGCACAAGGCCGGCCGGCGCGCCCCTTCCCCAAACCTCTCCAAACCACAAAAGCATTTAAGGGGAGGGTCTCTGCAACCAACCCTCTCCCCCCTCCCACCTTTGCACCTCTCTCTCCCCCTCCTCACCCCGCCAGGACCCTTCTGCCTCCCCTGCATTACCAGCCGGAGCCCCCACCCCCAATATGCATGCCCCACCAGAACAGGGGCGCCCCCCAAATTCCATCCGCGGACTCTCCAAATCCTTGGCACCGTCTCCAAAAAGCGCCCCCGGAGCGCTTAAGCATCTCCCCCCTCAAAAAAAAAAACTGGGGACCCGGGAAAGGGAGGGTTGGAAACTCCTCCTTGCAAAGAAAGGCGCAGCTGAGCCCCCCCCCTAAAAAGCCCAGCACCCCCACTCACCCCCCTCCCTCCCCAGCATTGCACGAGTCCCCGCAACCTTTGCAAGCCAGGTTTGCCCACTCTCTCCATGCGCCCGCGAGCCCCGGATCCTGGGCTTACCTTTTGGGTGGCGGCTACTTCGAAAGGCTGGGCGGTGGTGTGTTTTTTTTCCGGAGACCCTTCGGGCTGGGGGGGCAGGAGAAGGAGGGCGCAAAGCGAGGCGGCTGAGCGATCCACCGGGCGGGCAAAAAAAAAAGAGAGAGAGAGGACCGTGGGGGCGCCTTGACGACTGCGCGCTCAGTCGCCGCGCGCCGGGTTTTATACCGGACGGCCGCCGCGGCTCTCGCCATAAAAGGCAAACTTCGGAACGGCCCGTCCGGATTGGCTGCGCCTCTCGCTCGCTCGCTCACTCGCTCGCCGCCGTCTCGCTGCTGCAGTTCTTTTTTTCCCCCCGATTCCTTCCTCCTTTCTTGCCTTTGAGAGAGAGAGAGAGAGAGAGAGAGAGAAAGAGAGGCGCGCATGGATGGATGGATGGATGGATAGATGGGTGGCTGGGTGGGTGGGAAGGAAAGGACCCCTTTGGCAGAGAGACTGCTGTGGGGTCCCCGCAAAGTGGTACCCGCTTGGTCAAAAGATGCTGTTTTGGGGAAGCATCTCTGGATCCAAGCAAGGGATGATGTGGGTGCAAACAAGCCAGTTTCGCTCCCGTTCCTTCTTTATGGATTTGTTTCTTTAAAAAGCCTTTCTCCAGCTAAGAGATCCCTCTCTCAAACACGCCCACGGTGGGATCCTTTGGGATCCAAGAAAGGAGACTTATTTGTAGCTTTGGGGGGGGGGGAGGATTGAACGTGAAAGGGACCTTGTTGCCCTCTGAGGTGGGCTCATTTTCTTAAAAGACGTTTCGGGACCCAGACTAGGGAACATCTGGACTTGGGGGGGGGGGGGTTCCCCCGTTGGACTGCCCAGATTTAGTTGGGTCCAGGGTTCAAATTCTTTTTTTGCAACAAGGGGGGGGGGGGGGGGGAGGCCTGCCCATTGACTGATGATAGGCAGGCAGTACAGGATTGCCCCCTACCCCTCCGGAGAACCACCTTTCCATTTGGTAACCTGGCCAACTTTGCTTTGGTTGGCTGTGCACCCCAGAGTTTCTCAGGCCCCCTCCAAGGGGCTTCCTCGCAAGTAAATCTCAGCCAGGAGCCACAGCCTGGCATCTCACTTCCCCCACTCCCCTTTATTTCCAGCAATTGGGGAGGGGAGGCCCCCAAACCCCAACTTCCTTCTTGCCAGTTACCGTTGCCAGTTACTCCACAAGGAACCCAGGGGAAGGGTCCTCGGTGCCCCGTGGAGCTGGCTTGTTTTCTCGCAGACGTTTCATGACCAAACTAGGGAACATCATCAGTGCTAGAAGGGAGTTGGGTTTGGGAGATGGGGGGAGGAAGAAGAGGGAGAACTATGGAGTCCTTGGTGGTCTCTGAGCTTGGGTGTTTTCTTCCAGACGTTTCATGACCCAAAATAGGTACTGATAATGATAATGAGATTTACTTGCGAGGAAGCCCCTTAGAGGGGGCCTGAGAAACTGGGGTGCACAGCCAACCAAAGCAAAGTTGGCCAGGTTACCAAATGGGAAGGTGGTTCTCTGGAGGGGTGGGGGGAAACCCTGTACTGCCTGCCTATCATCAGTCAATGGGCATGCCTCCCACTCCCTTTGCAAAAAAAGATGAATTTGAACCCTGCTCAATCTGAGCAGTCCTCCCCAAGAGGGGGGAAAAAAACCCAAGTCCAGATACGGTGGGCTTCCATCCATAGTCTTGTTATCTAGATCAGGGGGTCTCCAATCTTGGCAACTTTAAGCCTGGTGGACTTCAACTCCCAGGATTCAAAGCTGGCTGGGGAATTCTGGGAGTTGAAGTCCACCAGGCTTAAAGTTGCCAAGGTCGGAGACCCCTGATCTAGATGCTGAAAACTGTTGTTCCTTTCTCATTAAAACAGCCGTGTGAGTCATACCGGGATGAAATGCAGCTTTTGGAGATCTTGAAAGTTTTCTCCCTGCCCAAAAGAGGCTTCTGGTTTTCTACTTTATGCTTTGGGTTGCTTGCAAATTCCTTTCTGGTTTCTCTTTTAAGTAATCGTTTTTAGCCGACTATCGAAAATGATAGTTAGTGGGTTTGCTTTTCTCTGAAGCCTTCCTCCTTTGTCAGCGCTTCCCTATCTGGAAAACTCTCCTACGGGAGAGTTTCCCACCTCTGGAAAAAAGTCTAAAGAGACTCTGTGTAAGCTCAGGAGCACCGGTTTAGAGGTCAAGGATAATTTTGGCCTTCCTTCTGCTCAGATGGTAAGGAGCAAAAAGGCTACGGATCCAGGAGAATTTATTTATTTATTTATTTATTTTTATTTATTTATATATATTTATATGCCGCCCTTCTCTGGAGACTCAGGGCGGCTTACAATGCATTAAGCAATAGTCTTCATACTTTTGTATATTTATACAAAGTCAGCTTATTGCTCCCACAAACTGGGTCCTCATTTTACCCACCTTAGAAAGGATGGAAGGCTGAGTCAACCTTGAGCCTGGTGGGATTAGAACTCGCAGTAATTGCAGGCAGCTGGATGTTAAATGCTGCCCTAGTAGGAGGCATTAGCCTGCTACGCCACTCAGGCTCCTCTCTAGAGAATTTAATCTCTAGGCATACAGTCAGTCGTCACGGCAGAAGCAAACTTCTGAAATTGGGTACCGGGGTGACAAATTTGTGCAAGACGAATAGCTGTACATACCCCAGTGGTCCCCAAACTTTGCAGCTTGGGGGCCCAGCTGGGGAGCGGGGGAAGAGGGGAACTGAGCTGCGTGAGTGGTGGGCCAGTACAGACATGCGACTCAACTTACGCAAATGTCCGGCTGGCCTGCCACTCATGCAAGTTGAGTTGTGGGTGTGCACTAGTGGTGAAATCCAACTTTTTTTTACTGCAGGTTCTGTGGGCGTGGCTTGGTGGGCATGGCAGGGGGGAAGGATGCTGCAAAATCTCCATTCCCACCCCACTCTGGGGCCAGCCAGAGGTATTTGCCGGTTCTCCGAACTACTCAACATTTCCACTACCGGTTCTCCAGAACCTGTCAGAACCTGCTGGATTTCACCCCTGGTGTGCACGCATGCCACAGCCACTCACGTGGCCCAATTCTGAATGGGCCACGGCCCACTAGAGGCCTGTGGGGGCGGGATGTTGGGGATCCCTGCTTTGCCGTATTCGAATGACGTCTCCTGAAAATAGTTAAATTATATCACGCATCTAAGGATGTTTAGATGGAACCCAGAGAAGATTCCGCAAATCGGTAGCCAGCTTTGTATACCGGGGTTCCTCAATTTACGACGACTTGTTTAACCGCCGCTCAAACTTGCAATGAGTTTTAAAAAGGGATTCACAACCGATCTTTACACTTAGAACCGACGTCGCATCCTGGGGAGTGGTAGGATTCAAATTTTTTTACTACCGGTTCTGTGGGCGTGGCTTGGTGGGCGTGGCAGGGGAAAGATACTGCAAAATCTCCATTCCCACCCCACTCCAGGGGGAAGGATATTGCAAAATCCCCATTCCAGGGGGAAGGATACTGCAAAATCTCCATTCCCACCCCACTCCGGGGGGGGGGAAGGATACTGCAAAACCTCCATTCCCACCCCACTCTGGGACCAGCCAGAGGTGGTATTTGCCGGTTCTCCGAGCTACTCAAAATTTCCGCTGTCAGAACCTGCTGAATAGCACCCCTGATCCTGGGATCAGGTAATCTCCCTTGGCGACCTTCCCAGCCAACTTCTGGCAAGTAAAGTTAATGTGAGGTCACGTGACGTCTCACTTAGCAACCCCAGTGCTTAAAACAACAAATATTCCGGTCCCAATGTGGTCATAAGTCAAGGACTACTTGTACGTCTCTCTGTCTGGAAGATCTCAAGCAGGGACTTTTTGAAGTTCTCCGGAGTTTCTTCTAATCTGCAACCAGCAAGGTTCACCAAAAACTCAGTCACACTTAAAAGCAGCTCATTTGCAGAATCGTGTTCGGTGCATCGCAACGAAAACGATCCGTTGCATCAGCTGTTTGCCTGCAAATGATGCAGAGTTGATCCACTGAGTAAGGCATGAGTAAAATCCCCGGCATAAATTCTGCGGCGTTCCAACAGGCCTTCCTTCCTAGCAAGAGTCTTCCCCTTAGGGCAGTGACTTGCAGATATAGATTAGTCTGCACAGTTGAGAATTTCATTTCCAGCCAGTATTTATAGAAATGATCGGAACTGGAGTAATTCCTTTAAAAAGCTGCCGGTTGGGGAAACCGGCACACGATATCGGTACGACTACGAGCTTGGTCTAGTGCGGGAAGTCTCCAAACTTGGCAACCTTAAAGACTTGTGGACTTCAACTCCCAGAATTCCCCATCTTCAAGTTGCCAAGTTGGAGAAACACTGGAGGAAGTGACCCATCCGGTCCCTTCCAACTCTATTATTCATGGCTGGCTAGGGAATTCTGGGAGTTGAAGTCCACAAGTAAATAAAGTTGCCAAGTTCGGAGAGAAATCCAAGTGGTCAAAGCACCAGGCAAGACAGCAGATTGTAAATTCAAGTCCTGCCTTAGGCATGAACGCTAGCTGGGTGGCTCTGGGCCAATAACCAGCGACTGAGAGTTCTAGTCCCACCTTAGCTGTAAAGGCCAGCCTTTGTAAAGACCTTGGGCCAGTCTTTCTGTCTTAGCTCAACCAACCTCACAGGGTTGTTGTGGGGAAAACTGGAGGAGGAAAGTGTTTTGGTTATTTAGAATAGGGGTAGGGATAGGGATAGGGGTAGGGGTAGGGATAGGGATAGGGATAGGGATAGGATAGGATAGGATAGGATATGAGTAGAGTAGAGCAGAGCAGAGCAGAGCAGAGTAGAGTAGAGAAGAGAATTAGAGTAGAAAAGAATATTTGAAGGATTACACACAAGAGAGAGATATATTGGAATGGAGAAAAGGGATTGATTATATTCAGAACAAGTATCAGACAAGAAAATATCAAATAGCTTATGAATGAATGTTAATTTTGGGTGTGTTATGGTACTTATAGCGGAGTTAAGGTTCTAGGGGGAGATTTGTTAGCTTAAGGATAGTTGGGTTAATTTAGTTTATGATTGTTAATTGAAACACCCTGTATTTTGCTCTGGGAAGTCTGGGTGGGAGGGTGGGAAGGGGTGTTGAGGGGGGTGTTGGGGGGAGGGGAAAGGGGTGGGGGGAATATTGGGGGGGAAATCTTTGTTGTGTAAAACTTTTAATAAAAAAAAGAATAGAATAGAACAATAGAATAGAATATTAGAATAGAATAGAATATTAGAATTAGAATAGAACAATAGAATAGAATAGAATATTAGCATAGACTAGAATTAGAATAGTATATTAGAATAGAATAGAATAGAATAGAATATTACAATAGACTAGAATTAGAATAGAATAGGATATTAGAATAGAATAGGATATGAATAGAATAGAATATTAGAATACACTAGAATTAGACTAGACTAGACTAGACTAGACTAGACTAGACTAGACTAGACTAGACTAGACTAGAATAGAATAGAATAGAATAGAATAGCAAAGTTGGAAGGGACCTTGGAGGTCATCTAGTCCAACCCACCACCCAAGCAGGAGACCCTACATCCATGATGGCGAACCTATGGCACGCATGCCCGAAGTGGCCCATAGAGCCATGTCGACAGGCACGTATAGCGTTGCCTGTTCCTCTTCTGGGTTTCTGGCTCACATGCGGCAGTGCCAGAAACCAGAAGAGTTAGTCTTCCGTTTTCCGGTGTGAGCATGCATGCCGGCCAGCTGATCGGCACGTGCGCATGCGTGGCAGTAACCGGAAGAATTGCTGGTATGCGCACCAGAAACCGGAAGTACCTTATCCGGTGCGTGCATGCCCCTGGGAAGCTCCTCTTCCTGGTCGCGGCCCTGCTCCCTTTTCGGCACTCGGTGCTGCGCGTACGCACCATTTTTGGCACTCGGTGCCTGAAAAGATTAGCCATCATTACCTACACCATTCCTGACAAAATGGCAGTCCAATCTTTTCTCGAAAGTCTCAAGTAATGAAGCTCCCACAACTTCCGAAGGCAACTTCTGTTCCCTGGGTTGATTGTTCTCACTGTCAGAAAGTTCCTCCTCATTTCCAGGTTGAATCTCTCCTTGGTCAGTTTCCATCCATTGTTCCTTGTCCGGCCCTCAAGCACTTTGGAAAATAGCTTGACCCCCCCCCTCCCCTCCTCTCTGGGGCAGCCCCTCAAATATTGCAACCCTACTATCATGTCTCCCCTGGTCCTTCACTTCTCTTCACATCTGTTTGCCACCTTGAGTTATTTGTAAAAGTGAAGAGAAGGACCGGGGAGACAGGAGAGCAGTCTTCCAATATTTGAGGGGCTGCCACAGAGAGGAGGGGGGGGGTCAAGCTATTTTCCAAGGCCCCGAAAGGCCAGACAAGGGACAATGGATGGAAACTGACCAAGGAGAGATTCAACCTGGACATAAGGAGGAATTTTCTGATGGTGAAAGCAATCAACCCATGGAACTGAAGTTGCCTTCAGAAGTTGTGGGAGCTTCATCGCTGGAAGCTTTCGAGAAGAGACTGAACTGCCACCTGTCAGAAATGGTGTAGGCAGGATCTCCTGCTTGGGCGGGGGGTTGGACTAGATGGCCTACAAGGTCCCTTCCAACTCTGTTGATCTGTTATTAAACAATAAAGGCGGGATATATTTATTTATTGGTTCGATTTATATGCCGCCTTTTCTCCGGAGACTCAGGGTGGCTTACAATGCGTTAAGCAATAGCCTTCATACTTTTGTATATACCTGCTTAGTAGGGCTTTCGGCCCCCCAAGCGGTGGTCTTTTTTATACAAAGTCAGCTTATTGCCCCCCACAATCCGGGTCCTCATTTTACCTACCTCGGAAGGATGGAAGGCTGAGTCAACCTTGAGCCTGGTGAGATTCGAAATTCTCCGTAATTGCAGGCAGCTGGTGCTACTTAACAGTTACTTTAGTCTGCTGCGCCACCAAGGCTCTTTTATAAAATAGTAAGTAGTCCTGCATACTCAGTCACCATGATGCTACTATATATAAGACTCTAAAACTCAGTTCAAAATCACCTAAAACCCATTTAGGGAATTCCAGGCCACCCCCTCACAACTGAAATTATATCAACGGGGTTCTCCCTTTTTCTAAAAGGAACAACAGCTGATTGTGTAAAAAGCTGAACCTGGCAGGGGGGAGGGAGGGAGGGAGGGAGGAAATCCAGCTGGGGCCCTCAAGTCCCACTTTTTACCAGCTGGGAAACCAACACACTTGGACTTTGTCGAGTGATCACCGCAGGTTCCAAGTCACCGCACTTTCTTTCTTCTCAAAGGACTCCGGAGAAGGTTCTCCTTGGCTTCAACCTCGTGGGAGCAGAGTTGGGACAGTCACACAAGGGCTGGGTTGGGACATCCGTGTCCTTCCTAAGCTTGCTTGTGGGAAGGGCCGGCGGTCTCCCTAACGTCAAGTCATAAAACGGGACATCTCCCCATGAATTTAGACGCCACCACCAGATCCCTAGAAGGTTCTGGCTAAGATCCACCAGCTTCAACCTTCTCCTTCTACCACGGACTTGATAATAAAAACCAAGACACGTTTTTGGCTTCTCCAGAGACTTTGGGGCAGCCCCCACATTTCCTTCCATGGCAAGGTGAAGTCCCTTGAGTCAAACTCAACTCATAATCTGAACGTCTTTTCTGGAGTTTTCTCATAAACAATACAGGAAGGGTTTGCCCAGATCCTTTTTTTTGAGGGGGGCGGGGGGCGGGAATGTTTCTTTTCCTTTTTTGTTTTTTTTTTAGTTCCTAATTTCACTTACAGGCTCATCACCAGTTGCAACCCAGATTAGCTGTGCCAGGTTCAACCCATGTCAGCTAAATGCAGCAGCTGACATTATGTAGGCTGAACTGTGTAGGACGGAAGGTGGTTTTTTTTATTTTTTAAAAAAAGGGGGGGCAGGCAACAGAGGGTTGGTTCTGAGAGAGTGTGACTGGCCCAATCTGGCTTTCATGCCCAAGGCAGGACTAGAACTCCCAGTCTCCTGGTGATTGGCCCAAAGTCTCCCAGCTGGCTTTCATGGCCAAAATGGGACTAGAACTCCCAGTCTCCTGGCGATTGGCCCAAAGTCAGCCAGCTGGCTTTCATGCCTAGAAACTCTTTCAGGACTAGAACTCACAATCTCCTAGCGATTGTCCCAAAGTCCAAATCAATGGGAAAGTCCCAAACTTTCCCATTGATTGGCCGAGCTCAATTTTATAGCTAGGGCAGGACTAGAACTCACAGCCCCCCCCCCCAAGCGATTGGCCCAAAGTCACCCAGCTAGCCTTCATGCCTAAGGCAGGACTAGAACTCACATCTCCTGCTTTCTAGCCAGGTGCCTTAACCACTGGACCGAACTGGCTCTCCCGGGCCAAACAGCCTTAGAACAGCAAATGGAAACAGCAAACAGGGAGAGGACCCCTGAAGCAGCCCCATAGTCAAGTCAGAAGTCCAACACATCACAGGAACATGAATGTCAAAGCGTGATGTGGTCAGAAGGACGGAGCCTTCCCAGCCCAGCGTGCGCAAAGCATGCCTCACGCCCGCTCTCCGCAAAAATTGCGCACTCTTGCCCTGCTCAGAGGGCCACCAGCAGGCTCCCTTCACGTGGCCCCCGAGGCCAACAGAGGGACCCCCCCCACCCTAAAAATGCCACCCTCAGCCTCGCCCCATTTCCCAGCCCACCCTGAGATCCGCTGAAAGGATTCTCCATCCAGCCAACCAGAGGATGAACTGAAGACGTGATGTTGTCTAGCCACGAGGGACGGAATCTAAACACAATCTAATCTGGTGTCAAGGAACCCATTAAAAAAAGGTGTGATTGTTCGGAAACTTCCCTCCCCATTGGCGTAATTGCCATGAAACTCTCCCATCTGGACTTTGGAGGAGGGGGGGAATGTAGGCCTTTTGCCCCAGAGAGCATTGTGTGTGTGTTATTTTTTTTTTATGACCTCCTGGTATGGGCAGGGTGGAGATTTGCATCCGCAGGTCGTTGTGTTCTCCTCCCTGTCTCGCTCAAGGCTAAATCATCGGGGAGGGAAGAGTCTGTGCCCAGATGAGGCTGACACGGCTGGGCTCACAAGCTTCAGGGCCTCCATTTTATCACCTTCCTTCTCTCCCTCCCTCCCTCCCTCTCTCTCTCTCTCTCTCTTTCCACAGAAGGGGAAAAAGTCAGCTAGGACTGTCCAGATTCCAAAAAACTACAAACTACAAACTACAAACTACAAACTACAAACTAAAAACTAAAAACTAAAAACTAAAAACTAAACTAAACTAAACTAAACTAAACTAAAAAATATAAAATAAAATAAAATCTAAAGTGAACTAGACTAAAAACTAAACTAAGCTAAAAATAAATCAACAAAGATGATTAGCGGACTGGAGGCTAAAACATATGAAGAACGGTTGCAGGAACTACGCATCAGAGGAGCGTTTCAGCCGGTTCTGACCAGTTCTGGAGAACCGGTAGCGGAAATTTTGAGTAGCTCGGAGAAGCGGTAGTAAAAATTCTGACTGGCCCCGGTCCCATCTATTTTCTGCCTCCCGAGTCCCAGCTGATCGGGAGGAAATGGGGATTTTGCAGTATCTTTCCCCAGGAGTGGGGTGGGAATGGAGATTTTACAGTATCCTTCCCCTGGAGTGGGGATTTTGCAGTATCCTTTCCCCAGGAGTGGGGAGGGAATGGAGATTTTGCAGTATCCTTCCCCTGCCATGCCCACCAAGCCACGCCCACCAAGCCACACCTACAGAACCAGTACTAAAAAATTTTGAAACCCACTGCTGCTGGGTATATCTAGTTTAATGAAAAGAAGGACCAGGGGAGACATGATAGCAGTCTTCCAATATCTCAGTGGCTGCCCAAAAGAAGAAGGAGTCAAGCCAGGGATGAAATGCTCCTGGTTCGGACCGGTTCGTCCCAAACGGTAGTGATGGCGGCGCATGGCTCTGCCCACCTGTCCAGTTGTCGTAATCTGTTTTTTACCCTCTGTGCATGCACAGAGGGTCCAAGCACAGTGCGTGCACTTCCAAACCAGTTGGGAAGGTAAGACCTGAGTCAAGCTATTCCCCAAAGCACCTGAGGGCAGGACAAGAAGCAATGGATGGGAATTAATGAAGGAGAGAAGTAACTTAGAACTAAGGAGAAATTTCCTGACAGTTAGAAGAATTAACCAGTGGAACAACTGGCCTCCAGAAGTTGTGAATGCTCCAACACTGGAACACTTTTTAAGAATATGTTGGGCAACCATTTGTCTGAAGTGGTGTAGGGTTTCCTGCCTTGGCAGGGGGTTGGACTAGAAGACCTCCAAGGTCCCTTCCAAGTCTGTTATTCTGTTAATCATACCACCAGCAAGCCTGCAACAAACCTAAAGTTTATAGTCCTCATGGTCAATTTAGAACTGGTCCAAGATGAATCACAGCTTCTTTCTTTCTTTATTTTTTATCAGCAAGAAAATGCACACACAATTGTTCAACAACATTTTCTGCGATTCTAAAGGCTCTCTTTTTCTTTTTTCTTTTGGAGCAAACTTTCTTACACTTTTCATGTGGTAAATGGTCCAAAATGGCACTTAAAAGAATCCAAACAATATTATGGCTCTAGATTTTGATCCTGTCCGAAAGATGTTGGAGAAGGAAACTGGAGAAGAAAGCATTCACATTCCTAGCTTTATTTCTAAATCCAGCGGCCTGTTCCTCGGAAGCGTGGAAGCACAGATGTAACGTTTCATGAACTCAAGAAAGCATCAGGGTCCAACAACTCCACCTCTTCTTTTTCCTTCCTTGGCTCAGCATCTCGTTTCTGTCTTCCGCAACTCCAATCCTCCTTTCCTTTTCTTTCCGGGCGCTAATTATGGAGAGTCTGTTTTTGGTGGTAGGCTTTTCCTACCCTCCCATTTTGTCCTAAAGATAGATTGGAAGTGGCAAGGCAAATGCCATGGGCTAGGAAGGTCAGGAGTGGACAAACTTTTGGGGGAGGAAAAAAACAGCAGAAGGCAGAGGAGAAGGAGAAGAAAGAAGAGGAGGAAGAGAGGAGGAGGAAGAGAAGGAGGAAAAGGAAGAGGAAGAGAAGGATGAGAAGGCGAAGGAGAAGGAGAAGAAAGAAGAGGAAGAAGAGGAGGAGAAAGAGAAGGAGGAGAAGGAAGAGGAAGAGAAGGAGGAGAAGGAGAAGGAAGAGGAGAAGGAGGAGGAGGAAGAGGAGGAGGAGAAAGAAGTGGAAGAGGAGGAGGAGAAAGAGAAGGAGGAGAAGGAAGAGGAAGAGAAGGATGAGAAGGAGAAGGAAGAGGAGAAGGAGAAAGAGAAGGAGGAGAAGGAGAAGGAAGAGAAGCAGAAGGATGAGAAGGAAGAGGAGAAAGACAAGGAGGAGGAGAAAGAAGATGAAGTGGAGAAGGAGAAAGAGGAGGAGGAGAAAGAGAAGGAGGAGGAGAAGGAAGAGGAGGAGAAGGAAGAGGAAGAGAATAAAGAGAAGGAGGAGGAGGAAGAAGAGGAAGAAGAGAAGGAGAAAGAGGAGAAGGAAGAAGAGGAGAAAGAGAAGGAGGAGAAGGAAGAGGAGAAGAAAAAGGAAGAGGAAAGGAGGAGAAGAAGGAAGAGGAGGAGAAAGAGAAGGAAGAGGAGGAGGAGGAGGTTCAGCCAATTTAAACCACATTGGGAAAATCCAGTATCCTAGATTTATCCCCTTTTATCTTTTTGAGACCATGGGAATTTAAACAAATAAAATAGGGACAGTGTCCATCTAGCCCATTAACTCCACTTGAATTTATCGAAGTGACCCGGAAGCACATCCTCGGTTTTGTTGCTGATAGCTTTATCTTCCTTTCGGAGGTCAACTTCTACCAGGCCCTCAAAAGGCCAAAATGTCCTGGAAAAGGCAGGCCTCTTTGAACCTCTACCAAGACTCACCATCTGCAAGACACTCGATGAAAGTCGACTGATGCAAAAGTCCGCACTCAAGGCCAAGAAAGTCATGTCCAAGATAAAACACCGCTGGACTATTTATCCATGGGCAACTGGAGTCATGGGGTTGCATCTTTACAGTATATCTATCTATGATTGCAAATGTTGTACCAATTCAAAGATAACTCTTGGGCATGCTTGGTCTGGTTTCCAACTCTAGATGGTCTTGCATGGACCAGGGACATGGTCAATCTCCCTGATGACGAACCTATGGCATGTGTGCCACAGGTGACACCGCAGAGCCATATCTGTGGGCACAGAAGCGTTGCCCTAGCTCAGCTCCAGCACACATGCGTGCGCCACCCAGCTGATTGTTGGGCTATTGGAAGTCGGGAAACGAGCTGTTTCCGGGCTCTAGAGGGCCTCCAGGAACCTGGGGAGGGCGAAACACAGTCCTTCCGGGCCCATAGGAAGTCGGAAAACGGGCCATCTCCAGCCTCTGGAAGGCCTCTGAGGGATGAGGAAGGCAGTTTTTGCCCTCCCCAGGCTCCTAGAAAGCCTCTGGAGCCTGGGGAGGGTGAAACACAAGCCTTCCGGGCCCATAGGAAGTCGGAAAATGGCCGTCTCCAGCCTCTGGAAGGCCTCTGAGGGGTGAGGAAGGCAGTTTTTGCCCTCCCCAGGCTCCTAGAAAGCATCTGGAGCCTGCGGAGGCTGAAAAACGGGCCTACTGGGCGCACCCTGCTATCGCGTGCCAAAAGTGGGATGTGTGTGTGTGCGGGGGGTCATGCACACATGCACAGGGGGCAGGGCACAGGGGCGCATTGAATTATGCGTGTGGGCACGCGCATGTGCAAACCCTTTCCCCCGTACTCTCCCCGCTTTTGGCACGCAATGTCAAAAAGGTTAGCCATCACTGGTCTACCTTCTTACGGTTCTCCATTGGTCAACAGGGCTTGGACCTTGCAGCTGAGGACTTTTTGAAGACCATCTTCAGCCCAACAGCCTTCTATAAACGAGGGTCCAGGATACCCCCCCCCCCCAAATTGTTCAGTCCAAAGCCTCTGTGTAAGAACTGAAGATAGCACCACTTGTTCCTTTCTCTCGGAGACCAGCCGTGCCCTCTTCTCTTGCGCATACAAAAGCTGAGATATCGTTTCAGCTTCCTGATCACACTTCCTTCCTCCTCGCTTCCCCACGTGACCCCACCATCTTGCACAAAAGCCTGACGAGCCCTTTTCCAGGGCATCTCCGATGTCAGCAACCAGGGAAGGAAGACGGTATCCTGGTTTATGGTGGAAAGGAGACAATCTTCAAATCCCCCTGAGCATAGAAAGAGCAGAGGAGAGTGGTGCGGTGGCCTAGAGGTTGAGCTCCCTCCTCACAATCAGGAGGCTGTGAGTTCCATCCTAGGTAGAGACAGATATTTTTCTCTCTGGGCACGCTGAGAATATATCTGCTCTGTTCCTATTGGGTATCTTACCAGAGAAATATAGTAAAGAGAATACTTACTTGATTATACATATTGTAGCTGCAGCCAAGTTACAGATACAATATTGTATTTGCGCAAAACTGGAAAGCAGAGAAAATCCCTTTAGAGGGAGAAGTCATTAAGAAAATATTGGAATGTGCAGAAATGAATAGATTAACATTGGCAACTAAAGAAAAGGAAGAATCGGAGTATTTTAAAGTATGGGGGCAATTATATCAATGGCTAGAGAAGAGAGAGATATAAAAATTTAGATATTTGGTGAATTAATATAAACATAAGAAATTTGGGAAGAATGATGTAACAGTCTAAATGAAAATATAAAGGTACGATAGAAATATAATATGAACATGATGGAGGAGGGAGTAGAAGACACAAAATATGTGCTCAGATGAAACACTGAATGATTAAGGATGCATTGTTTGTTTGTATGTTTGCTTGTTGTTTAAAAAAATAAAAACCTTTTTATTAAAAAAAAAAGAGAGAGAGAATATATCTGCTGAATAAAACTCCGCATTGGCGACAGGAAGGGCATTTGGCCAGTAAACACTCAGCTCCATTCAGTTGCCCAGACTCCACCCTGCAATGGATTGTGGGGTTGTTAAAAGATGACGATAAGAAGAGCAGAGGAGCTTTTGAAAATTTACTTATAGACCATTTGAGTGGGGGAGAGGAAAGAATTGGTGCTTGTGTGTTTTTGTGGTGGAATAAGCAGGGATGGAGTATCTAAAGGAAGGGAGGAAAGGTGGGTGACCTCCCATTCAGGACCACCGGACATCCAGTCTCTCATCCATGTTATCGTCCTTCAACACTGCTCAAGAACACAAAGACCGTTTCAGCTCCCTTTCAGATTGTCATTTTGTGCACTTGCTGCAGCAAAAGGGGAACCCAGCGGGCGTATGCAGAAAAAGGGATCGAAAGAGATCGAAGGCAGATGCCGGACAAACTCCCAAAGAGATTCCCTTTCTTACAGTTGCTCGATTTCTGTTTCCCGGCTCTGCATGAAGAAGTGAACCTCAGTTACTGTAGGCCAACCTCAGGGACAGCCTCCCCCTACCCCGTCATTTCTCAGATGACACAGGAAGTGGTTTATGCCGAGAACAAGGGGTTGGCTGCTTCTGAGCAGGTATTGCACGGCAAGGACATATTTGGAAATCGCGTCAACTGAGAAGGACCTCTTGGTCTGTTATGAAGTAACTTCTGTTGGGAGGTCCAACTGAAGCCAGATGAAACTGTGGCTTAATTCCGTTTCATCTACTCAAGAGAAAAACGAGAAGAAACAACTGATGATGGAAGCCAGATCTGAAGACTTCCCATGGAATATTCATATGCTCAGTAGAGGTGGTTGTCCATAAGTCTATTGCAACCTAGGCTTACGGAGTCATTGCAAGACACAATTAGTCCCAAACAAACCTATTTTATTGTAGCAGCTGAGAATTACGTTCATTCCCAGCTAAGTCCCAATTAGCTGCAAAACAAGTCCTTCGGAAGGAGTCCTTCGGGATAATCACCAACCTTTATCTTCTTTGACACCCCGCCAAGGGCCTTACTTGGCAAAGCCCCACGGAGTTCAGAAACAAACGAGAGATGCCGACTGGGAACAGAGTTAGCAACGTTGCTTTCCTGCAAAAGGCCCAAGTGCCTTTGTTTCTCTTTTAAACCTTACGGGAAGGGACAATAATCTCCTGGCCTTACTCTCGAGTCATCCCTTTCGCTTTAGCTGCTCTTGCCTTCTGGCAGCTCTGCTCATGCATGCACTAGGAACAGGCTCCTCCTGTTCCTCTGCCTCTCTACTATCAGCCTCTGGAGGCTCCGAAGTCCGCACATCACTCCCTGATGGCCCTGGCCCCATCTCTGCCTCCGACGCAGAGCCCTCATCCGAGCTTTCCCCAGCCTCCAGGACTGGCCCATGGTCCTCCCCAGCTCCCTGACTGTCCAACTTCACTGCCAGCTCTGCTGGCTGCTGGCGGACCACAACAAAGGCCTCCCTACAAATAACAGAATTGGAAGGGACCTTGGAGGTCTTCTAGTCTAACCCCCTGCTCAAGCAGAAGACAAATAACTGTCCAATCTCTTCTTGAAGACCTCCAGTGATGGAGCACCCACAACTTCTAAAGACAAGCCATTCCACCAATTGTTCTCAATGTCAGGACGTTTCTCCTTAACTCCAGGTTGCCTCTCTCCTTGGTGAGTTTCCATCCCTCTAGTTCTCGCCACCACCTCTTCTCACCTAAGCCCCGCAGGTAAGCCAACAACACACAAACACAACTTGCAGGAAGCAATTAAGAGCCGAACATCCAGGCGATAAGGACTCGTCCCTTCTTTTCTTTCTTAACAATACGGCGCTTTTGCAAAGTTGGCAGGTGGTTGTGCTCAACAAAACCCCGAGAGACACAATCAGGCAGAACGTCTTCCCGTCTCTTGAGCAGCTTAGAAAACTGGCCTAGCGCAAGCAGGCATTTCTGGGTGGAATCTCAATATTTTATTTTATTTTTTAACACGCCTATGAATCATAACGTTTCATCATCGGAAGGCCCTTGAAAAAGTCATCGTATCAGCATCTTCCCTCCGCCGTGGGTGGGGTGGGGGGAGGGAAAGGGCCTCCGTAAAGGCCCCCCAGCTGTCCCTGGGTGCCAGAAGGGTGGAGCTGACTCGGACGTCTTGAGTCAAAGAAGAAATCCATATTTCACCATTGGCCGGAGTGTGCAATTTTGTACATGTCTCCCGAAAAGGAAGTTTTTGCCCAACTAAAGGAGAAGTCCTGTGATAGGAGTGGACAGAGACATCTGCTGCCCAACCCAGGCCTTCTCCTCTACCCATCTTGGAAAGGGGGACAGAAGATACTTTTGTAGGACCAAAAACTAGAAGAAGGAGGGGGAAATAATCAGCTGCCCCCTTCAGTTGTTCTCATGATGTTTCCAGACTAAGATGGACATCTTCTTTGGGATCTTCCTTGGATGTTCTCATCCCCCCATCCCATCTGTAGATGAATGCATGTGGTTGGAATGTGGTAGAGACGTCCTTCTCCATGGTTGGGCTTAAGTCTTTGGAAGTCTATGTTACCAGAAGGTTCATCCTGCCAACTCTCTGGTGGTCTCCTGACAGCTCCTTTCCACCACTGATCTGGTTTATCAAGTGATTGATTTTCCCCCAACTACATCTATTGAGGAGACCTCTCTGGTCCTTCTTTTCAGTCTTGTTCCTCCTCGTTTCTTCTCCCATCCTTGCAACTAAGCATGACGTTGACTGGAAAGGTCTATGGCACTTGGGAACTTTAAGGCTTGTGGACTTCAACTCCCAGAATTCCCCAGCCAGGGGAATTCTGGGAGTTGAAGTCCACAAGCCTTAAAGTTCTCAAGTTTGGAAGACTCCTGGTCTATGGCAACCAAGGGCCACCAAGAACTTTCTCTCCCTGCTCCTCAAGAGTTCCTCAAGAATGGACCAATTCAGCCCAGCTTTTCCACCAGGCCTGTCCCAGCAGGCTTGTTCAAGTCACCACGCCCTTCCTTTCCAAAGAGGACAACTCCATTTTGGGTGGCACCCCTTGTCGCCCCGACATATCGGTTCAGCTCCCTATAACTTTCTGGCCTCTGCCTGGTCACCCAGCCCGTTTGACGTTCTCTCCTCACCATAAATGGTTGTAATTTGCAACTCACCCCCCCCTCCCCAATCCCCGTTGAAAGCAAGTGGGAAGTTGTGGAGAATTTCAGGAATGTGGAATACAACATGTGTGATGCATTTCCAGTGGGTCTGCTGGGGGTAGGGTGGGGGAGCAGGCTCTCTCTCCCCCTCCCTCAAAAGCTTCAGAGCCAAGAGGCCCCAAGAAATCTCTGGTAAAGTCAGCCAAAGGGAATCTGGCTGGGCCAAAATATTGTTCCTTAAGTGTTTTTTTTTCCCTCCCCCCCCCTTCCTGATTTCTCTGGGACTTTCCATCCGAGGTTGGGCGTTCCTTCTCTTTCGTTTCTTCCTTCTGCTTCTTTTCTCCGACTGAATAAGTTAACCCTCTTTCTTTCCCTTTGGTTCCTTCACTTTGTCTTCTCTATCTCTAGGAGGTTCTTCTTCTCTCCCGAGTCCTTGAAGCTTCAGCCAGCTCAGGTTCAAGGCCTGTAGGTGACTTCAAGGAATGTTTTTTCCTTCCTTCCTTCCTTCCTTCCTTCCTTCCTTCCTTCCTTCCTTCC
>WNWU01000025.1:519692-541299 GCA_012654045.1 Ptyas mucosa
CACTGTGCCACTATGGCTCTATAATGACGTACAATCATTGGTTTAATGACCGTCCGAACGGACGACAGCACTGAAAAAAGGGACGGGCAACTGGTCCTCATGTTTATGGCCATCCCAGTGTGTCCATAGTCACACGAGTCTTTGCAATTTGCAATACTTGAGGGGCTGCCTCACAGAGAGGAAGGGGGTCAAGCTATTTTCTAAAGCACCTGAAGCCCAGACAAGGAACAATGGATGGAAACTGACCAATGAGAGATTCAACCTAGAAATAAAGAGGAGTTTTCTGACGGTGAGAACAACCAACCCATGGAACAGAAGTTGCCTTCGGAAGTTGTGGGAGCTTCATCACCGGAAGCTTTCAAGAAGAGACTGGACTGCCATCTGTCAGAAATGGTGTAGAGTCTCCTGCTTGGATTTGATGACCTCCAAGGACCCTTCCAACTCTGTTATTATTATTCTGGACAAAGGGTTGTCCCAATTTCTTGAAAAGCTCCAATGATGGAGCACCCACAACGTCTGGAGGCCAAGCTTGCGTTGATGAATCGTTCTCACCGTTAGGGATTTTCTCCTTCGTTCTAGGTTGGTTAAAAGTGACTTACGACCGGTTTTTCACACTTACGACCATTGCAGCATCCCCACAGTCACGTGATCAAAATTGATTGACCTACAAGCTCCCTTTTCAACACTTTGTTATTCTGTAGCTATCTGACCAACTCACATTTATGACGGTTGCAGAATCCCAGGGTCAGCCTTCCCAGGCAACGTCCATCGAGCAAAACCAAGGAAAACCAGGTTTGCTTAACCACAGCCTGATTTGCTTAATGACCCTGTACCCCCCCCAAAAAAAAGGTCATAAAAATCAAGCATGACTCGCTTAATAACTGTCTTGCTTAGTCGATGGAAATTCTAATCCCGATTTTATGGTCCGCAAATCGAGGACGCTCTGCAGAAGGGAGCTTTCTGGTCCATTTCTCCATTTTTTGCTTAGGTAGCAGAATGGATGGGTCAGTTTCCCCCTTCCCTCCCTCCCTTCCTTCCCCCCCACTCCTCCGGCCATCCGCTGAGTTTCCTTCCTTGCTCTAATTTTGCACGTCAGACGTTTTATGGAGTCGATGCATTTTCACTGCCGGTAAGATAGGTTTATTTTTGTTAAGAAAGAAAAGGCTTCATTTCCTGTCTGCACTTAAGAGCAAATGGACAGGAAGGCAAGCAACAGAAGAGCCTCCGAGTCCAAGAAACTCTTAAAACTCTAAAAAAAAAAAGTCTTCAGAAGGCAAACCTCTGAAACAGCCACTGAAGACTCGGATGGTAGATTCTGATACAAATTAACAGAGTTGGAAGGGACCTTGGAGGTCTTCTAGTCCAACCCCCTGCTTAGGCAGAAAACCCAACACCATTTCAGACAAATGGTTGTCCAGTCTCTTCTTAAAAACTTCCAGTGTTGGAGCATTCACATTTCTGGAGGCAAGTTGTTCCTCTGATTAATTGTTCTAACTGTCAGGAAATTTCCCCTTAGTTCTAGGTTGCTTCTCTTCTTAATTAGTTTCCACCCATTGCTTCTTGTCCTGCCCTCAGGTGCTTTGGAGAATAGCTTGACTCCCTCTTCTTTGGGGCAGCCCCTGAGATATCGAAACACTGCTCTCATGTCTCCCCTAGTCCTTCTCTTCATTAAACTAGACATACCCAGTTCCTGCAACCGTTCTTCATAGGTTTTCGCTTCCAGTCCCCTAATCCTCTTGGTTGCTCTTCTCTGAACTCTTTCTAGAGTCTCCACATCTTTTTTACATCGTGGCGACCAAAACTGGATGCAGGATTCCAAGTGTGGCCTTACCAAGGCCTTATAAAGTGGTATTAGCACTTCACTCCTTCGTTGCCCTCCTGGGGAATGTCTGGATGCCGTCTTGCTACTGTTCGGCTCTTCTCCGTGGGGTTTAGCTCAGAAGAGTGGGACCACTGCATGCCTTTTCTTTCTTTCTCTTTTCTCCACGGGGTTCCTGCCATCTTGTCATTGTCTCTTTAGCTGGCTGTCTCTGCCCCTGGAGGGTTTTTTTGGGGGGTGGGGGGTTGCGCTCATTGGAGCAGAGACAGAAATGCTGAGGATGCAAATTCTGAACTCTGAGGAATTTCAAGAGCGGGACTTGCCAAGCATGTGAACAGTTGGTGTTGGCCTGTGTGAATTTTGAGGAAGCAGCAACTGCCGATGAAGCATTTTTTCTCTCTTAGATTCCTCCCTGAGGGGGTGAACAGGGTCTTTGACAGGGGAGTCCAACTGTGGCAGCTTTTAAGGCTCGGGGACTTCCAACTCTCAGAATTCCCCAAACCAGCCATGTGTTTTTTTTCAATCCCATCATCCTTATTCCTCTTCTACAGGATCAAGTCTGCATTAGCTTAAAGCAGTGTTTCTCAGCTTTGTAAGATACGTGGACTTTGACTTCCAGAATTAAGGTGTTCGTTAGATGTGTTAGAGTCTAAACCAGGGGTGTCCCAACTGTGGCAACTTTTAGACTTAGGGGCTTTAACTCCCAGAATTCCCCAGCCATCCATGGTCACTTTTAGACTTACGGGCTATAACTCCCAGAATGTTGTGGCCCACCGGTGGCCAGCGGATCTGGCAGCAGAGTCGGACAGTGAGGAGGTTGGGGAGGAATGTGGGCCAGTCCTGGGGGCTGGGGAAAGCTCGGACGAGGGCTCTGCATTGGAGGTAGAGAGGGAGTTAGACAGCAGTGAGGCAGAGGAACAGCTGGAGCCCGTTCCCAGTGTGCGCATGCGCAGAGCTGCCAGAAGACAAGAACAACTCAGAAAGCAGGGTCGACTTGGGAGTAAAGCCACATCTTGGAGGTCATTGGCCCCTCCCACAGAAAATAAAAGAGGACAGAAAATAAAAGAGGAGCGAACAGGGTGTGGGCTTTTGCAGGAAACAATCCGTTCGTTCCGTGAATCTGAGAGACTCTGTGCCAAGTTTGGCCTTGTACTGCGTTTGGAAACTAGTTACGTGGCAGCTTGCCAAGTGAGATAAGCTCGGTGTTGATAAATATTCCTTTGACAAAACTGTTTGGACAGGCCTTGCTGACTGTGAATGAAAGGAATTCAGTCGTGTAAATAAAAGAGGTTTTGCCGGGACAGAGACTCTGCTTCCTGCTTTTTAAGGGGGCCTAGGTCAGAACACAGAATTCCCCAGCTATCCATGGTAACTTTAACACTCAAGGGCTTCAACTCCCAGAATTCCCCAGCCTTGCTAAGCAAGGACTACCTGTATAAGATAAGACTTTGGATAGACTACAAGGGCTGGCCTTGACTCCCTCCGCCATCTGTGTCTCTTCTTCTAGGGATCGATCTCTCGGCCAACCAAGATGAAGAGGGTGACCAAGAAACCTTCCAGATGGAAATCAGCAAAGAGACCAAGAAATGCACCTTCAGGACTTGTACTGGGAAATACTGGACTCTGACCTCCAACGGTGGGGTGCAGTCCACTGCCTCGACTAAGTGAGTTCCCGTTACCCCAAGCTTGCTAAGAAATGTGTGTGAATGGCATATGAGTTTGAGTTCTTGCTTTGCACTAAGCTCTTAAATGGCTTGCTTGAACATGCTGTAGGAAACCCACCGTTCTAGTTTATTCAACCAAGAAGTTGGAAATAACCCGTAGTTTAGCATGAAGAATGGGGATGTGGTGGCTCAGTGGCTAAGATGCTGAGCTTGTCGATCGAAAAGTCGGCAGTTCAGCGGTTCGAATCCCTAGTGCTGTGTAACGGGGTGAGCTCCCGTTACTTGTCTCAGCTTCTGCCAACCTAGCAGTTCGAAAGCAGGTAAAAAATGCAAGTAGAAAAATAGGGACCCCCCTTTGGTGGGAAGGGAACAACATTCCGTGCGCCTTTGGCGTTGAGTCATGCCGGCCACATGACCACGGAGACGTCTTCGGACAGCGCTGGTTCTTTGGCTTGGAAACGGAGATGAGCAGCGCCCCCTAGAGTCGGGAACGACTAGCACATATGTGCAAGGGGAACCTTTACCTTTACTTAGCATGAAGAGCACAGACACTGATCCTGTGGGGAATGGGCTTTAAATTTCCAAAATTTAGGGTGTTTGATTGGGGGGTACATGCTGTACATGCACAGAAATGCTACCTGCTCCCAAAAGAGAATAATTCAAACACAGTGAACTTAAACAGCACTTGTGTAAAAACAAAAAATAAAATAGCATCCGAGTCCAAAATAGCTCACTTTTGGCATCAAACTCCAAACACATCCAGAATACGTAAACAATCTTGTTTCAAATTTGAAATGTTTTGTGTACATCTTCAGTGCTGGGCCACAAACATTTATTTACTCAGTGCTTAAGAAAATAAATAAATCTGGGGAAAAAATGAACATGGGTTGGAAAAGACTCAACTCATTGGCCATTAAGCTTGTAGAGATGGGAAGGCTCATGCTCTCCAGAGGATGTAGCACAAGAAAACTCATTTTTTCAGAAGCGTGTGGAGAAATTGGGAGAAAGCTACCACCATCAATCCTCAAAGGGGGGTCCAAACCATTCTTGGTGGCATTGTGGTCCTGATAAGAGGTGGGGAATGTTTGGTCTTCTTCTGGTTCTCCTCATCTCCTTGATGCTCCAGCAAGGAAAGGTCCTTCTCAATCTTCCTTTGCTTCAGCAGGAATGCCAACTGTTACTTCGACATTGAGTGGTGTGACCGGCGTATCACTCTGAAAGCTGCCAACGGCAAATACGTCACTGCCAAGAAGAACGGGCAACTTGCTGCTACGGTCGAAACAGCCAGTAAGTGCTTTCTTTGCCTCTGCCTCTCAGGAGAAGCCAGGGATGTGTTGGCTCAGTGGCTAAGACGCTGAGCTTGCCGATCAAAAGGTTCAGCGGTTCGAATCCCTAGTGCCGCGTTACGGGGTGAGCTCCCGTGACTTGTCCCAGCTTCTGCCAACCTAGCAGTTCAAAAGCACGTAAAAAATGCAAGTAGAAAAATAGGGACCGCTTTTGGTGGGAAGGGAATAGCGCCTTTGGCATTGAGTCATGCCGGCCATGTGACCACAGAGACGTCTTCGGACAGCGCTGGCTCTTCAGCTTTGAAACGGAGATGAGCACCACCCCCTAGAGTCGGGAATGACTAGCACATATGTGCAAGGGGAACCTTTACCTTATCAGGAGAAGCCAGGGGTGTGTCATGGTGGGAGCATCTGCTGCTTAAAACGTGGCCCTCCTGAGTTGGGGTGATTGGAACTAGCCTGGATGATGGGAAGCAAGTTGGTTTTCTGGTAACTAGCGTCTCGTTCCTTCTGTTCTCCGATGGTAGGTGAGACAGAGCAGTTCCTCATGAAGCTGATTAACCGGCCCATCATTGTTTTCCGTGGAGAACATGGCTTCATCGGCTGTCGGAAGATGACGGGCACCTTAGATTGCAATCGATCTTCTTACGATATCTTTCAGCTGGAGTTTAACGACGGTGCCTACAATATCAAAGGTAAGGGCTCTACCTGGCCACAAGGCAGACTCTCCTTAGGGCAGGCATCCTCAAACTATGGCCCGCGGGCTGGATACGGACCGCCAATGCAAAGTATCTGGCCCGCGGAGTGGTGGGATTAAGCCCCGCCCCTCACCGTGGACCTTATCTTCCAGCGAGCCAGCTGAGGGAAAAGCAGCTCTGGATTTGTAAAGTACTGCTTTAAATTAAAAGTCTTTGAAAACAATTTAAACGGGAGCTTAGGCAGGAGAAAGGCAAAAAACTGGACTGTTAAATTGGCCACGCCCACCCAGTCACATGACCACCTAGCCACACCCACCCAATCACATGACCACCCAGCCAGTCCGGCCCCCCCACCTGTTTAAAAAGTTTGAGGACCCCTGCCTCAACTAGCATCAGTCCGCCAACCAGTTGCCATACTGAAGTCTGTTGTCAACTCCCAGAATTCTTAGCCGCACACCGGTTGGGAGGATTATGGACACCGAAGTCAAGAGAAGGCGGGTGATGTCTTCCACATCCCGTCCTGGAGGAGTTGAGATTTGAAAGTAGGAAGTTTGCGTTAAGGCGGGTTGAACTATCTTTGACACCGATGCTCAAATAATTTGGGAAAGAATCTCTTGGAGACTATAGGAGAAGATGGGGATGGAGTTAAGCAAGCCATCTGCCTAGAATCCTTACATTGCCACAAATGATCCAAGTCCAAAGCCCTCTTGAATTCCCTGGACCCTTATTTGGTGCCAATTTTGTTGAACTTTAGTTGACCAGGTCCTTGTGTGTAGGTGTTCTGACCCAGCTCCCCAAACACGACAAACCCTCTGCAGTTGAAACAATGCTTCCTTTAATTACGAGCGTCAGCAGCCCCAGCAAAATCTTTCTCTCTCAACGCAGGCTAACAAGTCTGTCCGGCAGGAAGATAAATAGTTGTCTGCCACGTCTATTCATCTCTGCCCCCTGCCTTTTATCCCCAGAGCTAGGGTGGGGCTTTGCTAGCAGCATTGGCTCTTCTGTCCCAAGGACCGGCCCATAGATTTTCACTGCTCTCCTCTCCTCTGCCTTCTGTGCATCTGCGTATCAGGCACTGGACCCAGCTGTTCCTCTTCTTCCTCATCAGCCACCTCCAGACCTGGGGGCTGTTGACTCTCCATCTGAGGGCTGACGGACGGACCAGGCTCCACCTCTGTCTCTATCTCTGACAGCTCCGTTCCCTCTTCCCCCTCGGAGCTCCCAGGTTGCCTCGATGCTGACCCTGATTCCCACGACGACGCCTCCTCATTTGATTTGGTTGCTGGAGGGGCCTGCGGCCAGACAGACCACAACAGGAAGCTTGATGCATACAAATGGTCCTTTATGCCTGACATCTCGTGGCCATGCTGGAAGTGTGCCTCCATGAATCCGCTCACCTTCCCTCTTCCTCTTCCCCTTTTCAGATTCCACTGGGAAATACTGGATGGTGGGAAACGAGGCTTCCATCACCAGCAGCAGTGATTCCCCCGTGGACTTCTTCTTCGAGTTCTGCGACTTTAACAAGGTGGCCATCAAAGTCAACAACAAATACCTGAAGGGCGACCACGCTGGGGTCCTCAAAGCCTCTGCCGACGCCATTGAGCCCTCCACCCTCTGGGAGTATTAAACGCACTTTAGTCTCCTTCCCTTCGCTCTACGCTTCCTCTCTTCCCCCACTTCCTTTTTTTTCGGTTGCCAACTTCCTGCAGGAATTTCCTTTTGGTATGTTCTGGTGTGTCTTTCTCAAAAAGAGAGGGATTCTATCTTTTCAAACTGGCCTGCTGCCTTTGATCTGCCATATTGTTGTCGTTGTTGTTTTAAGTTGGTTTTTTTGCCCCCCCCCCCCTTTGTTATGTGAGTTCATTTAAAACTGGAAGAAAAAAAGAAATTGTTTGTCTGCAGAAAATGTCCTGCTTTCACCTTACGGACTTTTTGTAGGGGGTTGGGGGGGGGGAGGAAGAAGGGAAAAACTGGGCGGGGGATGAACGAATCTCTCCTTTGGCCTCTGCTGAATTGAAATCAATTCAATTCTGGAACTGAAAAGGAATCTTCTTTCTCAATCATTGGAATCGGAAAACGGGGCCCACTCTACCCCTCCCCATTTGTTAGGTCTCTGCCTGAGAAGGAGGGGGTCTTCAGGAAGAGCCAGTATTGAGCTCAACAAGAGCCCACTTTGGAAAACCTTGAGGGTTTTGTGTCTTCAAGGGCCCCACCTTCTGTCCCAGTGTTAGGTGGGTGCCCGTAACTCTTGTTCCAACTGGGCCTTCCGGTTTGAGTTGGGATATCTTCTGTAGTAGGACCCAAGAGTTCTCTTTCTTGGCTTTTTAAGTTACTCATCCTCCATTCTCTGGCGAAGATAGAGAAGAAGTAGCTGAGCATGTCTGGTCATTCCATGGGATGAGAGAAGGAAGGGTAGGGGGAAGAGTCAAGATGTGAATCTAAGGTGAGCTACCAAAGCAGGACAGAAGGTCTGTCTTTAGGCTCACTGACCAAATGAGCTGCTTTTTCTGAATGGAATCGTAACTGGACCCCCTCTGCCATTCATCTCATCCTCTAAAGATCTGAGCGAATTCCTTGTTTCTTCCACCCCTTGTGTGCCACCCCCCAGAATCATCTCTAAACATCTCCCCGAAACATGCCGAGAAGCCATCGATGTTGCCTTATGATTCCTTTCCCTTTCTCCCCGAAAGGTGCAACCGTTATCGAATTTCCCTTTTTCTCCTCTTTTATTACCTTTTCATTAATTTGGGGTCTCTTAGCATTTCGTTAGAGCAGGTCAGGATTACCTTGAAGCTGTTGCTTACGGATTGGATGCATCAGATAAAAAGGCGTTGAGTTGCACATTAATATGTCCGTGCGTCTTTTTTCTCCCCTCCCTTTTGCCTTGGCTGGGGAGAACCATCTCGACATCTCCTTATTTCTCTTCAACGTTCATCCATGATGGTGGGTGCTGTTTCCCCCGCCAGCAGCTGATAACAACTTGACTTGGAGAGAGATCTCTCCAGTTGAACAGGAACTTAAAGTCATGACACAGACCAGTCCGCAGGAGAACTGAGACCTGTGGATCTCCCTTGGTTTTCCTCCTAAGTACTTCCCACTGAAATGTCTTTGTAGATTTAGGGGGGAGGTATGGAAGACGAGATGGAGGGGAAGGTTAGAGGAGAAGGAGGTCAAGCAGAGGTGAAGCCAGGCTGCGTGTCCGCAAACTGTTCGGGGGAATCCTCCATCGCCAACTGTCTGTGTTCCTTAAACTAGCATCATTTGCACAATACACGTCCCACTACATCGTTCTACCTGTTGACCTGAACTGGAATTTGTCGTCTTCTCATCTCGTCGCCCCCTTCCCCCCAAAATTGTAAACTCTTGAGTCAACGTAGCCATTTCTGGCTTCTGCATCTCAGCAGCTTCCCAAAAATCTCATCTCATCTCATCTCTTCTCCCGACAAGCTACGTGAGGGTCACCTCAAGAATGGGACCCAAGCATCCTCTCGTGACCCACTGGAGGCCCGCTTCCGTGATCCCGCTCTTTGCCCCGCAGAACCCCAAAACATGGAAAGTTGAACAGGAAATTGTCTTCTCTTGACTCTTAGATCAACCTTCCCTCCGAACCAACCTAATTTAGCCCCTCTGCTAGATTCGTCGTTCGACATAGCCAACTTCAATCTTTGCAACCCGTTGCTTAACTCTTTGGGAGTCCAACAGAGTCTTCTGTGCACGCACATTTTGTGTGGATTTATTTGAGTATTTTTCGGTGGTTGTCCAATGTGATGCCTTCTTGGGGTTTTAATCTCTGTTTCCTTAGGCCAAGCAGACCCCAGATTTACCCTGAAGTCCGCGGTGGGACTTCGCTCGAAATGGTGCTCTCTCTTTCTACCCAGATCCATGAATTTGTAAAGATCCAGATATTGTATTTCCGAAACGCGTTAACTTTACAGGGTTAGCCAGGGTTGGCCAAATTTTCAAAGGGGTCGGTGGTTTTTTTTGAATTAACCGAGGGAGAAAGAAAAAAAGAAAAAAAGCAGGGACACGTCCTATGCCTTAAAAAAACGCATCCACATTCTACCATCCATAAGGTGACTTCAATAGGAATTGGTGCTCTTAACTTTATAGCAATGGAAATTATTTTGCCTTATGAGTAAAAAGAGGGTTTGAGCTGGAGTTCGCCTGGGAATCTTAACTGGACTGCGCTGAAGTTCTGGAAACTATATATATATATATATAAAAACCCTTTAGCTTGTGAAAGAAACCACAATTTGGGGAGCAGAGATGACTACCCAGAGTTTGTCCTGTGTCTCTTGCCCACCTGGTGGGACTTGGATCATGTACACCTCACTGCCTCCCCCTCCCCTGTACCAGTTTTTAAGTCAAGAATCCTTGCCTTCTATTTCCTTGACTATTGTGGCTATGAAAAGCATCTCATATCCTGATATGTTTAGTTAATTTCTCTCCCACCCCCCCACCCTTTTCTCAAAACCACTTTTTGTAAGTGCCATTTGTATAAGAAGCATCAAATGGAGAAGAGAATTGACAAAATAAAAACCTGCATACAGATATAAAACAAACGTCTCTGCGTGTTTCGTTATTTTAGAGGCTACTTTTTGGTTCCTTTCCATGGAAATTTGAGCCATGGATTTGATTTTTTTAAAAATCTTCTCTCTCGGTGTTCTCTTAAACACTGATCTCCCACAGAAGGTAGCTTAGCTTAGCAAGGTACACAAAAGACAAATGATGTGATTTGCGGGACTCAGAAGAGGGGAGTTTATGCCGTGCATTTCCTAGAGGTAATTCTTTCGCCTGTTTGCCTTGCAAAGTGAGTTTTTCCTCTTCCCCGTTAATTTGTAGACAATTCACCGACAAATATTCGTTTGTGGAAGGGACCGTCCTCTTTCTACGATTGTAAGGCACAAAAGTGTTGGTGGATTAACACCAGGCAATAAACAATACCCCAATCAAGGAACTCCCAGCTCCATAAGCAGCAGCCTAATGAAGGAACCACTAAGAACGCTCCCACAAACACTAACGAGCAGAGCCACTTGAATATCAACAAAGAGCAAACCCCACTCCCTTGTAGCACTGATGATGTTACCTAGTTGGGTAGTGAAACGTCCACAAGGAAACAACCAAGCTCAAGAGAGCACCAAGAAACCCCACATTATGGCTTAGCAAGATATTTGAAACCAGGCTGAGATTAGCAAGCAATCGTGGGTTTCCAAGGAGTTTTTCTTTTAAAAAAAAATCTGCTTTGTTGGGCAGGAAACCTTTCCTGCAATTTGCATCTGTCCTTCAGCTCGGGGAATTTAATATTAAAAAGGTAAGGTAAAGGTTCCCCTCGCACCTATGTGCTAGTCGTTCCTGACTCTAGGGGGCGGTGCTCATCTCCGTTTCAAAGCCGAAGAGCCAGCGCTGTCCGAAGACGTCTCCATGGTCATGTGGCCGGCATGACTCAACGCCAGAGGCGCATGGAGCGCTGTTCCCTTCCCACCAAAGGTGGTCCCTATTTTTCTACCTGCATTTTTTACCTGCTTTCGAACTGCTAGGTTGGCAGAAGCTGGGACAAGTCACGGGAGCTCACCCCGTTACGCGGCACTGGGGATTCGAACCGCTGAACTGCCGACCGTTCGATAGACAAGCTCAGCGTCTTAGCCACTGAGCCACCGCATCTCTGCACTTTAATATTAGGCCCTCCAATAAAGGTCAAAGTGTCCCATTTAAAAGGATGCATGGGACACCTTACACAAAAGATACTCGTTTTATTGGAAAAACAAAATACCCCTTGGGTGTTTCCTTTCGTCTGTTTGCTTTCTTATGGCCTTCCCTGCACCCATTCAGGCCGCGGCTGATGTAATAAAGATGGTCAGCCAGAGGTGGTTTAGGAAAGACAGAGGCCCTTACACTGCCGTCCCTGCCCGTTGCCAGGAGCAACTTGCAAGCCAAACGTTGAGGTTTTTAAAAAAGCAAGATGTGCACAAGTAACAAAATCGGTGGAGCAGAATCGAAGCCCTTCCACCCGTTTCTCTCATCATTTCCCATCGCCTAAAAGAATAAGGAGTCCTCTTCTTATTCTGGGTTCTCTCGGCCGTTTCCAATATTCGCTAAGTTTACGGCTAAAAGCCATAGTAATTAAACCACCGTTGAGTTAATTAAAAGTCAAATCTCCTCCGAGTTCGGCTGGTAAATTCCCTGGTCCCAGGGGTGGGTCTTCAAAAATTTTAGCGACGGGTTCTCTGCCTGGTTGCTGGATGGGTTTGGCCATGGTGGGCGTGGCCTAGTCAGTCTCGTCCACCACAGTGGGGGTATTTTTGCCCTCCCCAGGCTCTGGAGGCTTTTCTGGAGCCTCCAGGAGGACGAAAAACGGCCTCCCCAGGCTCCGGAGACCTCACCGAGCCTCCGTGTACTCCCTGCACTTACCTGCATCCAAAACCGCGTGGGGACTCCTGGGAGGGGAGGGGTGGGCGGGGCCAGCCAGGAGTGGGATTTGGGAGTTCTCCAAACTGCACAGACTCTTAGCTAGAGGTTCTCCCGAACCCCTGCGAACCCCCAGCAGCCCCACCCCTGCCTGGTCCCTTTTTTCCTCTTCACAGCCACAGGGAAATAATAACTTGATTTTTAGGATGTTCCTGGGTTTCCCAGTCTAGCCTAGATGTGGATATTGTTCAAGGGGCTCCCCCTCCAAATCCTAACCAGGTTTGACTTGCAGTGCATCGCATTAAACCTGCTTTCTCCTATCCGGCATCTTTCGGATAGGTTGAGAGAGCCACACGGACAGCACTCCTAGGAAGGTGACACCAAGCCGCGGCGGAGTTCACACTTTGGATTAAGCCCTCAAATAACTTGTTAGGCTCAAGATGTTAGTGGCACCGATGCTATCCAGCCGGTTCTATCCGGTTTTGGCGAACCGGCAGCGGCGACTGCGGGAGGCTCTGCCCACCCACCCGGATGTCATCGCGTCCCGTTTCTGACATTCTGCGCACGCGTGGAAAGCGCACACGGTCACATTTGCAAATCAGTAGCGAAGGTAAGTGAATACCTGGTTGATGGGTTTTCTCATGTGGAACCACGCGCTGTTCAATCAAGGTTTGCTGAAAAAACCCAAAGCTGCAAAGCCCTAAGCCCGCGATGGCGAACCTATGGTAGGCGTGCCAGCTACCGTATCGGTAGGCACGCGAGCTCAGCTCTGTTCGGGCCTTCTGGGCTCACCGGAAGTAGGGAAACAGGCTTTTTCCTGCCTCCGGAGGGTCTCGTGTGGGGCGTGAGGGAAAGCCCGTTTTTCTCTCTCCCCAGGCTCCAGAGCCTTTCTAGGAGCGGGGGTGGGTGGGTGGGTCGTGCGCGCATGCGTGGGCGTATAGAATTATGGGTGTGGGCATGATGCGTGCGACCTACTCACTCCTCCCCCCCCCCGCTGCTCCTGGCACGCAATGGCAAAAAGGTTAGTCATCACTGCCCTAAGCCGTGGTTTGCAAGCCACCATAAAGGGCTCCACTTACAGCTTGCTAAGGTTGCAACGTGTGAATGTGTTTTCCTCAATCTTCCAGGGATCCATTGTCTCATGTACTCAACGTAGGGAATCCAGCTACGGTGGCTTGCAAACTGTGGACACCAGAGGTGG
This sequence comes from Ptyas mucosa, assembly GCA_012654045.1. NCBI lineage: Eukaryota > Metazoa > Chordata > Lepidosauria > Squamata > Colubridae > Ptyas > Ptyas mucosa. Next base: position 532,766 of record WNWU01000025.1, read on the forward strand.
GTTTCAGAAGGTTCTGACCAGTTCTGAAGAACCGGTAGCGGACATTTTGAGTAGTTCGGAGAACCGGTAGTAAAAATTCTGACTTCTGACTATTCTCTGACTTCCAAGTTCCAGCTGATCGGGAGGAAATGGGGATTTTGCAGTAACCTTACCCTGGAGTGGGGAGGGAATGGGGATTTTGCAGTATCCTTCCCCTGGAGTGAGGAGGGAATGGGGATTTTGCAGTATCCTTCCCCTGCAGTGAGGAGGGAATGGGGGTTTTGCCGTATCCTTCCCCTGCAGTGAGGAGGGAATGGGGGTTTTGCAGTATCCTTCCCCTGGAGTGGGGAGGGAATGGGAATTTTGCAGTATCCTTCCCCTGGAGTGCGGAGGGAATGGGAATTTTGCAGTATCCTTCCCCTGGAGTGCGGAGGGAATGGGGATTTTGCAGTATCCTTCCCCTCTAGTGAGGAGGGAATGGGGATTTTGCAGTATCCTTCCCCTGGAGTGCGGAGGGAATGGAGATTTTACAGTATCCTTCCCCTGCCATGTCCACCAAACCATGCCCACAGAACCGGTAGTAAAAATTTTTGAAATCCACCACAGGTGGACACCTCCCAGGCTCTCTCGAGTCCCGAGTCCACCACGTGGCCCAGAGATACTAACTACAGGTAGTCCTCGACTTGCAAGAATTCATTTAGTGACCGTTCAAAGGCACCGAAAAAAGGGACTTAAAGACCGTTTTCCCACACTTATGACCGTTGCCGCATCTCCCCGCGGTCCCGGGATTGACATTCAGATGCTTGGCAACTGACTCACATTTATGACGGCCGCAGCGGCCTTCGGACAAAGCAAAGTCAATGGGGAAGCCAGATTCGCTTAGCGACCGGGTTACTAATTTAAGGACGGCAGGGATTCGCTTAGCAAACGTGGCGAGGAAAGTCGTAAAGCGGGGGCAAAGCTCCCTTTAACCGATGTCTCGCTTAACAACGCATATTTTGGGGCTCCATCTTGGTCGTAAGCAGAGGAGCGCCTGTAGTTTAACCGAGCGGCTTGCCAGAGGTTTTAGAGGCATGGTTTTCGTTCCTTCCCAAGGCAAATCAGCCTCCACAAAGGCCTGCAGAGCTGCAGCTGACCCTTAATAAAAGCAGGACGGCTGATGGATGAGGCCTTCCCGTTGCCATGGTGATGAGGCCTGACAGAGCATCTTGCCCGGAAGATGGAAAATGGGGATTTGCAGCCCCCCCCCGAGAGCAAAAAAATAAAACAAAATAAAATAAAATTTGCAGCAACCTCCTTGCTACTTCAGACCAATCTCCCCCTTTCATTTCCCCCCCCCCCACTTCTCCAGAGATACCAGAACGAGAAACCCAGTTTAGTTTAGCCACCATTAAAAGGGAAGAATGCCTGATCTTCTTTTGAAGTCCACTTCTGAATTATGCAGGGAAGGTTTTTTTTAAATAAATAAATAAATAAACAAGTTTAAATTTTCTTCGGATGCTTCAGAGTGACAGAAGTCCCGAGCGCCTGTGCAACTGACAAAAGACAAAACCTCTCGCTGGGTTGAAAATTCATTTTGCATGTCCCCTATTCTTCGGTTTGATGGCTCTAATAATTTATTTTTTTTCCGCTCGCTTGGTGGAGGGAGAAAAAAAATGGGGTGAAAGAGTGCGCTTTATAACAAGGTGGCCACTGCATGCACGCACCTAAAAATTGAAAGTAAGTCTTTGTGGGGTGATGTTAGTAGTGAAACAAGAGATATTATCAGGATTTTCAGGAGAAAAGAAGAAAAAACAGGGTGTTTTTTTTTGCAAGAATCCCTTGCATTAATAGCCAGAGAACAGAAACGGGGCTCAGGCTGGTATAGGAAGTTAGCATCCATCCCTCTCCTAGGAAAATGAGATATTTTAGGAAATATTAAAAAGGCAGAATATTTCCCCTAAAAGGGAAGCAGAAAGTCTCTCACACACACACACCTGTTGTCAATGGGCCATGAAGACCTGGGCCAGTCTATTCTACATAACAAAGATCTACCTCCTTCAGGCAGAGCCATAATAAGAATGCCCCAAAGCCTTTTCATTACATCATCACCCAGCAAGGCTCAACCAAGCCTACGACGCAGACAACCTACAAAGTTACCCCTGCATGACCCCATGGGACTCTTGACGACCAATCAGAACCCAAGCTCAAATTCAAAAGCCCAACAGAGGGTATAAAACCCAGGTACTCTCGGCATCTCTGCCCCCTTTTTTTTGCCCAGGATCTCAAGCCATGCGATCCTTCTTTCCAAGCAACTTCCATGAATCCAGTGTCTTTTTTCCCCCCACTTGGGGGAAAATTTCTTCGAACACTGGCTTGCATTTTCCAGCCGCACCGTCCCTTCCCCCCCCCTTTCAAGAGCATGCTTTCGTGCTCACGGGTTTTAGTAAAAGGATCTTGAAAAAGGACTTATGAGGCAGAGGAATCCAGGTGGCCATCTCACTTGGAAAGATGAGCCAGCAGCCAACATTTCGTGAATCGAGGAGCTGAAAGGTTGGGGATTGAGGTAGCTCAACTTTCCTCCCAATTTCTCGGTTTCCGTTTCTGTAAATCCAGACAGCATGGCAGGGGATTATGGGGACTCGGGATCCAACGTATTTGGAAGCCTCAGAAGAATGAAATTCAGGAGTTGTTCAATGGTTGGAAACTGATCAAGGAGAGAAGCAAACTGGAATTTTTTGTTTTATTTTTAATTTAAAATAAATAATTTGATTTGATTTATATGCCGCCCTTCTCCGGAGACTCAGGCCGGCTTACAAGCCGTTAAGCAATAGCCTTCATACTTTTGTATATTTATACAAAATCAGCTTATTGCCCCCACAATCTGGGTCCTCATTTTACCTACCTTAGAAAGGATGGAAGGCTGAGTCAACCATGAGCCTGGTGGGATTTGAACTTGCAGTAATTGCAGGCAGCGGATGTTAATAACACTGCTTTAGTCTGCTGCGCCACCAGGTCTGAGATCCCATCCCATCTTTGGGCATCTTTGGGGGGGGGACCCGTTTTGCCCTTTTTGGGGGTTCTGGATACTTAGCTGGAAATTTGAGCCTTGGTTAGGATCAACGCAAGGAAGAGCTCTGTAGGTGGGAGGCTCGGGAAACTCTGGTTATGTTCAGAGGCACTCTTGCTGCCCAGATTTATTTTGCTGAGACCCCCCCCCCCCAACTTTGAGCAAAGGCCTCCCTGGGGAACATTTCTGTTCCTCATTTGAAGTGAATACCTCAATCCAGGTAGCAATTCTGGACAAGTTTACTTAAAACACTGTCCTTTACTCATGCCGGAAACCTAGCTAGTTGGCTCTAATCTCCTGCAGGCTGTAAGTGGATGTTAATAACTGCCTTAGTCTGCTGAGCCACCAGAGCTCCTGAATGAAGGAGAAACTTCCTAAGAGTGAGGACAATCAACCAGTGGAACCGCTTGCCACCAGAAGTTGTGAGTGCTTCATCACTGGAGATTTTTAAGAAGAGACTGGACAGCCACTTATCTGAAATGGTATAGGTCAGTGATGATGAATCTTTTTGGCACCGAGTGCCCAAACTGGAATGTGTGTGCATGTGTATGCGCCGAAAACCCAAAGACTAGCTGGCCAGCGCACACATGCCTGGTTTTTTGGCCATTTTCAGGCCATTTTTCAAACAAAAAACGGCTTGAAAATGGCCGGAAAATGGCCCAAAAAATGGCCTGTTTTTTGGCTGTTTTTGGGGCCATTTTCAGGCCATTTTCTGGTGCTCCAGTATCCATGAAAACCAGCTGGTCAATGCGCACGTGTGCACCCAAAACCAGAAGAGCAGCTGCCGATGGCACACGTGCCCACACAGAGAGGGCTTTGCATGCCACCTCTGGAACTCAAGCCATAAGGATGCCATCACGGGTATAGGTTCTTCTGCTTTAGCAAGGGGCTGGACCAGGGGTGAAATGTAAAATTTGTTATTACCGGTTCTGTGGGCGTGGCTTGGTGGGGCTGGGTGGGTAATGTGACTGGGTGGGCATGGCCAACTTTTTTTAAAAAAAAAACCTTTCCAAAGCATTTTTTCTAATGCTTTGAAAAGCCTCTGACGATCCCAGCTGAGCCGCGCGATCATCAGAGGCTTTTTTTTTTACTTTTAAAAGCATTTTTTCAGCCGAAGAGGTTGTAGAAAAAATGCTTTTAAAAGTTAAAAAAAAAAAGCCTCTGATGATCGTGCAGCTCAGCTGGGCATGGGGGGGGGGAGGGATTTTTGCTACCGGTTCTCCGAACCACCCGCCGCCATCGCTACCGGATCGGGTGATCTGGTCCGAACCGGGAGCATTTCACTCCTGGGCTGGACTAGAAGACCTCCAAGGCCCCTTCCAGCTCTAGTCTGTTCTAAATCCTCTGAAACTTCAAAAGTGGCCTCCTGGAACGGCCATCTCCGGAGACCCTTAGAGAAAACGGGGAAATCTGAAGACATTTTGGGTCAAAAGGGGAAGATCGGTTTGCCGCAACGGGTGGTTAATTTTTAACAAGTTTATTCTTGAATTGGGAGGGTGGATGGGGCGGGGGAGAAGCAGGAGTTTGGGGATTTTTTTTTTTTTAAATCTTCTAAGCCACCCTGAGTCATTTGGATGAGATGGACCACTTTATAAATATATATATATATATTTTAAATTACGCTTCCCTTATTACAAAGGTCTGGGCACGGCTCCATGGGATGACTCAAGATAGAAGAATAAACGGCTATTAGGATTCAAATATTCACGGTTACCATCCTGAAATTCTCTTCTAACCCCCTCCCCCATGGCAATTACCTTTGCTTCCTCCTTAAAGAGCAATTAACAGCATCCTTGGGTTTTCACAGAGGTTTTGAACCTTGGCTCAGCTGCTGCCTCCTGACCTTTCCAATCCTCTCCGGTGCCATTAAAAGCACCGAGGGGGAAAGAGAGGGGACGATGAATTAAAAAAATAGAAGAAAGAACGGATGCGCAAGGAAACGCTGAGAATCCTTTTTAAAAATCAGATTTTAATCCGCCTCCCAATTACACCGGATTTCTTTTTTTTAAAAAAAAATAAATCAAATTTTAATCGCTGCCTCGTGATTACCCTGAATTCCCGGCGAAAAAGGGAAACCCTGTGAAACCGTTTCAACAGTGGCTTTTCAAGAAGTGCACATCGTTGGAGGGGTGAAGACCAGTGGTGAAATCAATTTTTGTTTTACTACTGGCTCTGTGGGCATGGCCTGGTGGGCGTGGCCTAGCCCAGTGGGTGTGGCTTGGTGGGCATGGCAGGGGGAAAGATACTGCAAAATCCCCATTCCCTCCCCACTCTAGGGGAAGGATAGTGCAAAATCTCCATTTCCTCCCCACTCCTGGGGGAAGGATACTGCAAAATCCCCATTCCCTCCCCACTCCTGGGGGAAGGATACTGCAAAATCCCCATTCCCACCCCACTCCTGGGGAAACGATATTGCAAAATCTCCATGCCCACCCCGCTCTGGGGCCAGCCAGAGGTGGTATTTGCCAGTTCTCCAAACTGCTAAAAATTTCCTCTACCAGTTCCTGTCAGAACCTGCTGGAATTCACCCCTGGTGAAAACGTCTCTTGCAGCAAAATAATCACTTCCTGCTCTACTTAATTTGGGAGAGTACCCCGCAAAAAAAAAAAAACCTAGCAAAAGTCAGGATGAGACATGCTTCCAACAGCTAGCTTGCTTTTGATGCTGGCTTTCCTTGTTTCCTTGGCTGTTTGTCTTGGAAGCAAGCAAAAAGTGATCAGCCTTGGTTTTACGCAGGAACCTGCCCGATTCCCGCTTCGTTTCACGGAATCTGCGTGGGCGAGCTTCCTGCTGGATCACAGGCCACGTGGACCGAGTGCAATTTAGTTCTCTCTCTTGGAAAGCCCGTGGCCTTCGGATCTCGTTGCTGGCAAATCCGTAGCCAAAACCATCAACCGTATGTGGTTTCTTTGGAACCGATGATGAGAACCGAACCGGTTGCGAAAATCTGCAAGGAGGCCCAATTCAAGAATCTTTCCAAGATTGCTGCGTTCGGCGACCAAAATTTGAGATCGGCAATGAGGTCCCTAAGCGAAGTGGTTGCTAAGTGAAAAATCCTGGGATCGCCACTTGCTTGCAAGCCAATTGTAACAACAAACCTGTTGTGGCCCGCCAGCAGCCAGTGGAGCTGGCAGCAGATTCGGACAGTGAGGAGGTTGGGGAGGAACATGGGCCAGTCCTGGGCTCTGCGTCGGAGGCAGAGAGGGGGCCAGGGCCGTCTGACAGTTATCAGCTGCCTTCGGAGCCAGACATCAGTGAGGCAGAAGAACACCTGGAGCCTGTTCCCAGTGTCCGCATGTGCGGAGTTGCCAGATGAAGGGAACTGCTGAAAAACAAAGGTCGACTAGGGAGTAAGGCCACAGGTGGACGATGAAGGGCTCCTCCCAGAGGGAATAAAAGAGGAGCAAAGGGGGAGTGGAGTTTGCAGGAGACAATTCGTTCATTCCTGCATTCTTGCCAAGTATTGCAGTGTCTGAAAGATATCGGCCTGGCCTCTCTCCAAGCCTGATAAAGGTTGGTAATTGTGAACTATGCTTGAAAGACAGTAGGAGAGGAAAGTCTTTGCTGGAGAGGAATTCACTGTCAATTCAATAAAAGAGGTTTATTGGGACGAGGACTCAGCTTTGTGCTGCTGGGGAAGCTTAAGTCAGAACAAATCCTTTGACCGAGAAACAGATGCTGTGAACGTTTTACATGTGGGCATGGGTCACAAAGTTACCTCTTCATCACTGTCGTAACTGCAAACGCTGTCTGAGGCAGTCTCTAAATGAGGACTACCTGTATTGAGATTCAAGCAAGGCTACCTGGCCCTGTTGTGGCCCACCAGCTGCCAGCAAAGCTGGCGGCAGACTCAGACGATGAGGAGGTTGGGGAGGAACTTGGGCCAGTTCTGGAGTCTGGGGAAGGCTCTGATGGAGGCTCTGCATCGGACGCAGAGATAGAGCCAGAGCCGTCCGGCTTTTCCCAGCCGCTGGAGAGGCAGCTGCCTTTGGAGGCTGATATGAGTGAGGAGGAAGAACAGCTGGGGCCTGTTCCAGATGCGCGTATGCGCAGAGCAGTCAGGAGAAGAGAACAACAAAGGACAAGGAGTCGACTCGGGAAGCAAAGCACACGTGGATGCTGAATGGTCCCTCCCTGGCTGGGGAATAAATAGAAGGAAAGGGGAGGGGTGGTCGTAGGAGACAACCGTTCGTATTTCTGAAGATTTGGCTCATCGCGTTTCGTGCCACAAACACTGCTTGCCAGAACTTAATTTGCAGCTTTGGGGCTGGGAGCTCACGGCCTTGCAATTATCACAAGGAACTGATAAGGTCTGTTACTGCAGTTAACTCCTCGAAGGACCATTGCCTGGACTTTTCCGGTGTGGGAATGCCATTAATTCACAGGAGATAAATAAAGGGTCACTAAGGAGGGATAGCTAGGGAAGAATTTGTGGCTGGAAGACGCTCACGGGAGCTGTAGGAGGGAGGGGGGGATTAAAAAAAGCACTCGCTGGTAATTTTATGCAGAGGATCAGCTTACTGGATCCCCCAAAGCAGACTCCAACGGCGGCCCTCAACCAGGCTGGGAAGACAGGGTGACACCGAGCGCACTCGCGTTTGAAACAGCAAAGCTAATCTGTTGCGACATCCTTGTCATTTTTCTACCCGCAGCTGCCCGTTCATTTAAGGGGTGAATTTTCCCCCGCAGCAGGCAGTCTCGTTGCCGCCAAATGCCCCTTCCTCTTTTATCTCGGATTAGGAGCTCAGAAATGGCGAGCACGCCCGGCTCCCCCCTCTCCCTCGTCCTTGCAGCGAAGTGATTAAAAATCACCACAGGCAGTCCTCCGACTTCGTTTAGCGACCGTTTGAAGTTACGACGGCACTGAAGAATGTGACTTGGGACTCCCTTTTTCCATCGCTACGGCCATCGCAGCAGCAGCCCCTCCCCTCCCTCCCCCATGGTCACGCGATCCGAATTCGGATGCTTGCCAACCGGTTCATCCTTGGGACCGTCGCTGGGTCCTCGAGGTGATGTGTTCCCCGTTTTGCGACCAGCCAAGTCAAATGGGGGATGCCGGAATCACTTAAAATGGGGGGTTACTAACAATACAACTGCGGTGATTCGTTTTAACAAGCGTGGCGAGAAAGTTCGTAGAATGGGGCAAAATTCACTTGAGTGTCTCACTTAGCAACAAAAATTGGGTGTGTGTGTGTGTGTAAGTGTGGTCGTAAGGTGAGGATTACCTGTGTTCACTGTGTAAGTGAGCATTTAAAAGCAGTAGCACTTAGACTTGTATACCGCTTCACAGTATTTTACAGCCCTCTCTAAGCGGTTTACAGAGTCAGCCTCTTGCCCCCGACAATCTGGGTCCTCATTTTACCCACCTCGGAAGGACGGAAGGCTGAGTCAACCATGAGTGGGTCAGGATCAAACTGCTGACAGTGGGGCAGAGTCAGCCTGCAATACTGCATTCTAATGGAAGGAAGGAAGGAAGGAAGGAAGGAAGGAAGGAAGGAAGGAAGGA
>WNWU01000025.1:638989-649990 GCA_012654045.1 Ptyas mucosa
ATTCCATTCCATTCCATTCCATTCCATTCCATTCCATTCCATTCCATTCCATTCCATTCCATTCCATTCCATTCTAGTTGTCAAGATTGGAAAACACTGGACTGTTTCGAGTCGTGTATTGGGTCCCTCCAGAAAATGGATCGAGTACCTAGGGGAAAAACACGGGACATTTTTGCTGGCAGCTAACGTTTTACTTCAAAGCAACCCATCTCTCCATCCTGTCAAAAAAAGATTTGGATCCAAGCCATCCATTGTGCGCAGCCTGGAAGGTTTGCAAGTCGTTGGCCACGGAGGGGAAAAAAAATAAAAAATAAAAAAAACCACAGCGCCTTGTTCAAATGGCTCACGTATTACCTTTTACCCCATGTACGCAGGTGGGAGCCAGAGGCAACGGAACAGCTCCAGGCCCAGTGGCAACATTAGTCCAGCCAATTTTTTTTTTATTATTATTCTTATTTATATGCTGCCCTTCTCCGGAGACTCAGGGCGGCTTACAAGGCGTTAAGCAATAGCCTTCATACTTTTGTATATTTTATACAAAGTCAGCTTATTGCCCCCACAAACCGGGTCCTCATTTTACCCACCTTAGAAAGGATGGAAGGCTGAGTCAACCTTGAGCCTGGTGAGATTCGAACTTACAGTAATTGCAGGCAGCTTGCCGGGGTATTGTTTTTGCCAGAGGCTAAGGTTTAAAATTGGTCACATGGGCATGTTTGTTCAACCAAGAGGAAGGAGGAAGTAGCAGCTCAGCTGGCCTGGGAGTTTTGCTTCCCACAAAAACCAGGGAGAGATTGAAAAGCGTAGCCAGTTTCGGCAACTTAGGAAGGAATATATATATATATATATATATTAGAATCTTTATTGGCCAAGTGTGATTGGACAGACAAGGAATGCGCATAAGCTCTCGGTGTACATACAAACAGCAAGTGACAAATCCCGATGATAATCATAAGATCCATTCATCATAAATCATAAGATACAGCACTCCGCGAGAGTCATAGGATACAAAAGAAGCAATCGACATCAATCATACTGGTGGTTTTTTTTGCAGGAGGGCAGGTTTCAATAGATGGTTGAGCAATGTTGATGCATTCTCAGACTCAACCCTTCCAAGACCGAGTGGCTGTGGCTCCCGGCATCCCGATATAGTCAGCTGGTGCCATCGCTGACTATTGGGGGTGAATCTTTGCCCCCGCCACAGAAAGGGCTCGCAATCTGGGTGTCCTCCTGGACGCACGGCTGTCTTTAGATGATGGCCGTGGCCAGGGAGGCCTTCTATCAGGTTCGCCTGATTCGCCAGTTGCAGCCCTTTCTGGATTGGGACGTCTTGCGCACGGTCACTCACGCCCTTGTCACCTCCCGGCTGGACTACTGTAATGCTCTCTACATGGGGCTTCCCTTTGAAGAGCACTCGGAGGCTCCAACTGGTCCAGAATGCGGCCGCGCGGGTGGTTATGGGCACAACCCAATGTGCCCACGTGACACCCCTCCTGCGCGAGCTGCACTGGCTCCCAATGGTCTTCCGGGTGCGATTCAAGGTGTTGGTCACCACCTTTAAAGCGCTCCATGGCATAGGACCCGGGTACCTTCGAGACCGACTTCTGACACCAATAGCCTCCCACCGGCCAGTCCGCTCCCACAGAGAGGGTCTCCTCAGGGTGCCATCGGCCAAGTTATGCCGGTTGGCGACACCCAGGGGGAGGGCCTTCTCTGTGGGAGCCCCTGCCCTGTGGAATGAACTGCCCCCGGAAATGCGTAAGATCTCCGACCTCTGGATGTTTCGCTGCGCCCTCAAGACCCTGCTGTTCCATCAGGCTGGGCTATCAACGTAATTTTAATTGGGTGTTTTAAATTTTGGGGGGTCTTAAACTGAGCCGAAATTATTTAATTATTTTAATTATTTTAATTGATGTTTTGTCTTGTGCTTTTAATAGGCTGTACACTGCCCTGAGTCCTTCGGGAGAAGGGCGGTATAGAAATAAAATTATTATTATTGTTGTTGTTGTTGTTGTTGGCTTCTCCATTCCTAGACCAGGAGGGTTCTTCTCAAAATCCTTGCTTTCCTCACTCATCTGGATGACTATTATGTGACTTAGGATGGGGCTGCTCAACTTGGAAGCTGCAGCTGATCTAGAACATAGCATCCCCCAAGAATTTATGGGCACCCCTTCAATGTTCGCCAACCGTACTGGACGCCAGGAAGATTCTGGGCATAAGTCAAGAAAGCTAGTTACGAACTACAAATCCCTCTATGGCATCCTGTGGTCTCCAATTGCTTGAATCCAATCAGGAAGGTAGGATGGGGGGTGGGTGGGTCGTGATCCAGGGCCCATCACTTATTAAGGGTATCCTCTGGATAGGACTCCCAATTAAAGGATCATACAGAATTCGACGAAAGATCGGCAGTCCAGCGGTTCGAATCCCTGGTGCCGCGTAACGGGGTGAGCTCCCGTGACTTGTCCCAGCTTCTGCCAACCTAGCAGTTCGAAAGCAGATAAAAAATGCAAGTAGAAAAATAGGGACCCCCTTTGGGGTGGGAAGGGAACAGCGTTCCGTGCGCCTTTGGCGTTGAGTCATGCCGGCCAGATGACCATGGAGACGTCTTCGGACAGCGCTGGCTCTTCGGCTTTGAAACGGAGATGAGCGCTGCCCCCTAGAATCAGGAACGACTAGCACATATGTGCGAGGGGAACCTTTACCTTACAGGTGGTGATAGGGAGACACTCAACAGTTCACAAACTGTTAGGCCCTCCCTAATACAGGTAGTCTATTTACAACAGTTTGTTTAGTGCAGTTTCTCAACCTTGGCAGCATGAAGATGGGTGGACTTCAACTCCCAGAATCCCCCAGCCAGCGCTGCTGGCTGGGGGATTCTGGGTGTTGAAGTCCACCCATCTTCAAGCTACCAAGGTTGAGAAACACTGGTTTAGTGACCGTTCAAAGGTACCGATGAATGGGACTTAGGACCGTATACATCGCTACGACGTTCACGACATCCCCGTAGTCACGAGATCCAAATTCAGATGCTTGCCAACAGGCTCGTCCTTGGGACCGTTGCTGTGTCCCAAGGTGATGTGATCCCCTCTTGCAACTTTCTGGCAAGCCAAGTCAATGATTCACTTAATAACCGTGTTACTAATTTAACAATGCGGCGGTTCACTTAACAACTCTCACATAGCAACAGAAATTTTGGGCTTAATGGTAATAAAAGTCGAGGACTACCCCTAACTGTAAACTCAGCTGAACCTCAGCTGTTCAACCTGAACTGAGAAAACTGCTCATTTCCCCACTGTATATTTTAACACAGTCTTTCAAAACATATAGTAACAATAAAAAAATTTTTTAAAAATCGAGACGCGAAACTAAAGTTGTGAGAGTTTATTGCATATGTAACAAAAATGGACATGACCTTCCTGGACCCCACCCTACTACACAATCACTGTTTATTCCAGCCGGCTCCATAACACATTAAATAGAACTAGCATTTCTTTTAAATACTTTGATTTAGACATAAAATGAAAAACAAAAAAACAAAAAACACATTAGTGTACAACTTTTTTTTTTTTACAAAATAAAATCTGCAATATAAACGGTGAGAAGAGTAACAAGGGTAGCAGCAATATTTAAAAACCCAAGACATTACAAAAGAATAAGTTAAAAAACACATTATAAAGTGGTTAAAGAATGGATAACAAAACAAAAAAAAAAACAAAAAAAAAACGAAAGTTACTGAGGGAGGGGGGGAAAAAAAACCCAAACAAAGTCAAGAGACTTAAAACTGCATTTCTGGAAAACTTCCTGTGCCCTACAGTGCAGAGATCCTGGGTTGTGGTTGAGAAAGGGAGAGGATTTTAAAACAAATGGATGAGGCCTGAGAAGTCATGTTAAAGCAAGCAATCCCTTTAAAGCAGCGACGTCCAAACTCCGTTCACTTCGAAGACCTGTGGACTTCCCAACTTCCAGAATTCTGTCCCCATGCATGGCTGGCTGGGGAATTCTTGGGAGTTGAAGCCTGCAGGTCTTCGAAGTTGCCGGGATTGGACATCCCTGCTTTAAACAAGCAGAAAGTTGGTCCAATTTTGACTCGGAGCTAATCCCGCCTTCCTTTCCAATTCCTAACACTCGGGAAGTGCTGATTTCCTGCATCCCTGGAAGCGCATCAAGGCAGATGAGGCATTTCAGGGCAAGTAAACAAACTAATCAAAAATGCAGAAGGGGTGGGGGTGGGGGGAGGTGTGGAAAGGAAATTTGCATCGCTGGACCAGGCTCAGTTTTTTTCTGGCTCCGGGGGATGCTGAAGGTCACTTCAAGAGGCTCCGGATGAGATAATCTGAGGAGAAATTGGCCTTTTTCCTTTCCCGCTGAAGTGGCGTCACAGCTAAACTCCACGTTCCTATCCCCTCGTGGGAAAAGCTGCAAATGCTTATCAGAGGGAAGACTGCGGGCCGGAGGAGGAGTTTCGTGCTCCACCCTCAAGTAAGCTTTACTCGCAGTTTTCGAGGAGGATGTCCTGCTGACCTGCGCGATACTCGTGATGGAGGAGAGCATCCTACATGATGATGGGGTTTTGTTTTGTTTTTTGTCCTAATCGTTGAGCTGTCCCGAAAGCTTTCAGCAGAAGTGATCCTTAAGCCTAGCTGAGGTTAAAAAAAAGCCCACCTGTCCATTTTTTTGATGGGGGGGGCAGAGACCCCTTGCCAGAAACAAGTCACACCTAGCTTGCTTTCTGATCTTGCCTGAAGACCTTCACGGAGGGACCAGCCGCGCTTTCTTAGTTGATGAACGGTGACAACTTTAGAAGAAGGCAACTGGAGGAGGAGGTTGAGCAAAATTGAGAGGACTTTCTTCCCATCCTCCAAGTTACCATCAGAGAGAGCCCGTTCTGCACCCTGCCATCTGATCCTTCTTGTAGGGCCGGGAAGGGGCGGGAGGGGTTGTTCTTCAACCTTGGCCACTTTTTAAGACGCGTGGACTTCGGCTCCCAGAATTCCTCAGCCAATTCTGGGAGACGAAGGCCACGTGCCTCTCCAAAAGCTACCTTTTATGCTATATGCAGATTCCTGCAGGCTGCCTTTTGCATTGTTTCAAGTTACTTGACCCGTTCGCCCGAGTCCTTGATTTTTGGACATGGCCGAAGCGCCACGATATGAGACAAGAACGATGCAAGGATTCAGCCTATAAATGCCACAGAAGTTATCTCTGCTGATCTTATGTGGCCTGCCTATTTTAATGCGTGGCTCGAGGAGAATTGCTTACCACACTTAACGCCGTTTAATAACTGGGAAACCGACTGTGCAAATAACTTTAGTGGGAGCAGAATTCACACCTTTATGATTTCTTTAGAGGCTTACATTCCAGTGGCAGGGTCAATCATGATCCCCACGAAATATACAGTATAATCTTCAAGAGCCCTTGGAAAAGCAGCGATGGTGGTAGATTTCTATTGTCCAGAAGTTGGTTAAGATCCTTCCAAGATCTGAAAAAGCCTCCTTGATCTAATCCCCTCTCAGATAATCCGCAATGCATTTCAGTGGCCTCTTAAGTGCAAACGAACCCTGGAAGGACATTGCGAGTCAGTTGTTAAAGTCAACCACAAAACCCAATCGTTTTTGCCACACGGTGCAAACATCACAAAAGGTAGATTTGCTTTCTCACATGGAATCCTTAAGTTTTCCGTCGCCGAGGGTTACAGTCAACTGAATAAACAGGAAGTAAAAACAATCCGGGGATCTGGACAAGTTGTCTAGATTTTGGTTCGTCCTATCAGAGTTTAAAGCTATTCTCAATTGGTTGTGTTAAGTGACGATAGAAATATCCTCGTTGACAGACAGAAACAAACAAAAAACAAGTCCACACCAACATGACCCACATTATGAAGTTCGACACCTTGTTAATATGCTTCTTTGCAAAAGGAAGAGGAAGGAAAACTCTCACAAAGTGTCAAGGTTACACTTGATGATTAGTGGAATTTCTGACACCACCACCCCCCCCTCCACCCAGAGAAATGTTATCTTGTTAACAATTACCGGCCTTCTTCGTTTGTGCAAATTAAAAAAGAAGCAGTTTGGACAGGGGGGGGGGGAAATCTTACCATTCAGATTCTTCCTTGCCCTGCAAGTTGCCTGGAGGGCAAACAAATTGGTATCGGACTGTGAAAATTGGCTAAATTGTGTCAGGGGGACTGGGGAAAGGGGGGGGGTGGGGGAAGACAGAACTTGGAAACAGTTGTTTGGGTTATTCGGTTTCTATCGGCCGAGGCCTGGGTTAGCACTCTTTTCACGAGAGCCGTTCTATATTCCACAGAGTTCAGAAATGGAACTGGATGCCGTTTATCTTTGCTGTGAGCTATTTCCTGTGGAAAGAATTTCGGCCGTTTCACATCACAATGAAAGCATTTCAGAAAATAGAGAGAGAGAGAGAGAGAGAGAAGGTTGGGGAGATAATGTGTGGTTTCCCTTGAGAATCTGAGCCGTGCCCTGCTTTCTCTTTAACAGATGCCAGGGATGACGAAAAGAAGAAAAAAAAACAGACAATTATTCCAAAGAATGGATCTATCTCCTATGCAAAGCGTCCCTGCAAAAGGAGAAAAGAAACTCTCGCATCGTTCAAGATGGCTCGAGTCTCCTGAATTGTTCCTCTTAAGAGCCAAGTCATCTCGTTCACAGAAAAAAGGAAAGAAAGAAAAAAAAAAGAAGCTTCCTGACAAGGAATAATAATCCTCAGTTTTCCTATGCTTACGGGAGCGGCACGCTCTGCTCGGCGTTCCTTAAACAGGGTTTCCTTGAAATGTCCTAATGGGAATTCCAGTGCCAATCTTTTTTTTTTTATTTTTTCCTTTCCTTTTATTCATTTATCTCCAGAGCGTCTGGATTTCTACAAGGGCTCAGGGTTGCGTCGAAGACAAACATCCACAGACACCTACCGATCAAACCTCCTCGGCAAACCAATGGCAAAGATACTCAACTACAGTTTGAATCTCCTATTAAAAAAAAGACCACAGGTCGTAGACCTTATCACAATATGTGTTACAAATCTAGCAGAATTATTATCGCGGGTAACCGAAACTGAACGCTGAACCTGGCTGCCTGGGTTTTTGTGTGTGTGTGTGTGTGGTTTTTTTTTTGTTTTGTTGTTGTTGTTGTTTCCTGGGAAATGAAGAAAGGAAAGGGAGGGTTATTGTCACAGGAGGGAGAAAGTATGTTTGGGGACCTCCAAAAATAAAAAGCCTCCCTCTTCGCCGATGCCATCGAAGGAAGGGGGAAAAAACAGCCTTTGCACCCCTAGTTGTCAAGCAAATCCCAACACTTTGGACAAAAAAAGAAGTTCACAGCAAGCTCCTCCTTACAGCTTTTTTGATTTGGTGGTCCGTGAGCTTTAGCAATATCGGTTTCCTTTGGTTGCCTGGTCACTCCACCGCAAAGCCACAGGTCTCTTCCACTGCAGTCACTAGCTTTTCGTAAAGCTTCTCGTAGGACTCGTAAGGCGGAATGTCAATTCGGTTAAAGCTGCAGGAGGTTAGGAAACAAACACAGGGTGCTTTTACTTATTTACTAAACTTCTATACCACAGTTCGTTCGGTGACCGTTTCGAAGTTACCAACGGCATCGGAAAAAGGTGACTCTCGGGATCATTTTTCCCAGTTATGACCTTTGCAAACCGGCAGTAAAGGTTAGTAGAACCCATTCCTGCTTTGCAGCACCCCTGTGGTCGTGTGATCAAAATTCAGATGCTCGGCCATCGGTTCAGGGATTTATGACGGCCGCGGGGTCCCAAGGTCACGTGATCAACTTTGGCGGCCTTTCGACAAGCGACGTCAATGGGGGGGAAGCCAGATTCACTTAACAACCGGGTTACCAATTTATCAATTGTGGCGATTTAACGACAGCGGCAAGCAAGGTCGTAAAATGGGGCCAAAGCTCCCTTAACAATTGCTTTCACTGAACCACAGAAATTTTGGGGCTGAGGCAGGAGTGAAATGCTCCCGGTTCGGACCGGATCGCCCGATCCGGTAGCAATGGTGGCGGGTGGTTCGGAGAACCGGTAGCAAAAATCCCTCCCCCCCCCCCATGCCCAGCCGAGCCGCGCAATCATCAGAGGCTTTTTGTTTTTACTTTTAAAAGCATTTTTTCTACAACCTGTTCGGCTGAAAAAATGCTTTTAAAAGTTAAAATAAAAAGCCACTGATGATAGCACGGCTCAGCTGGGATCGTCAGAGGCATTTAAAAGAAAAAAAAGCCTCTGCCAATCAGGCAACTCAGCTGGGATCGTCAGAGCCTTTTGAAAGCATTTTTTTTACAACCTCTTCCCCAAAGAGATTGTAGAAAAAATGGGTTTTATAAAAGTTTTTTTTAAAAAAAAAAGTTGGCCACGCCCACCCAGTCACATTCCCACCACCACCAAGCCACGCCCACAGAACCGGTAGTAACACATTTTAGATTTCCCCCCTGGGCTGAGGGTTAGGGTTATATGCAGAAAAATAAATTGGTTTTAAGTGTCAGGCTGAAGGAGATTAATTTGGATACGCTCCATGCCTCGTTTTCTTTTCCCAGAAGAGTTTCCAACTTCATCTGGGCAGAAACAAACGCATTTTCACAGCCCGGTCTACTCCCTGATTCGCAGCCGTTGCCGAGGGACTTACCAAGTATGAGCTTTCGGGAGGTTGTCTGTGTTTGCATCTATCAAGTGGATAGTGAACAGCCTTGGTCCTGCTGCGCCTGTAGAACCTTGCAAATAGACATTCTAGTTAAGGCCCTTCAAAATACTAGTTGAGGCCCTAGCACAGCGTGATGACATAAGCCCTGGCTATGTTATCCCGCTGCCCTGACCTCTGGTAACCTCCGGTATCAACCACCCAAAGAACAGGAAATCGGGACTCTTGCTTTAGGGGCGTGGACACACCTGGCACAGGATGCCGGGTGCTAGGAAGAGCTCCTTCCCAAGGCCGCTCTCTTTTGGCCCGAGATTCTGGAAAGCAGCTGCTTCTCAGAAGAGACTGGAGCTGTTCAGGCAGAGGCCCGGAAACATCGGGGACCTCAAAGCTTTGATGGGCTGCCAAATTCTCATTTTCACCAAGGCAGAGAGATGTTAATGGATAAGGAGTTGCTGTGTTAACTAGGTTAATTCAGGTTTTTGTCCTCGTCTACCCCGTCTCTTTGTTGCAATTCTGTTTTCTCTTTTTAAAAAAAAAAAAAAACACCCCTCCAGTACAAAGTCCGTCTCTGACCTTTCGCCCACCCCCCTCCCCAAATGGGTAATCTGAATCTTGGCTTAATTCAGTGTTAAGGCAGCTTGATTTATGTTCAAAGGGAAGTCACGTATTTTTCCAATGGAGGGTTGAAATAGTTAGAAAGGAGAGGGAGGGAGGGAGGGAGGGAGGGATGAAAAAGTAGGTTTCCCCTTCCCCAGCTGCCTGCGGCCCAAGTCTGCTAACTCAGCCCCCCGATCAGTCACCTTGCAAAGCCTTGAAACCCTGAAGGGGAACCCGCGTGGAGCCTGTCACAAACTGGAGCAGCCGCGCTCTCCGTTCCTCGTCGAAGGCCTCCACCGCTTGCCAGAACCACTTCACGATACTGCTGTCGGCCATGCAGTGCTTCAGGCGCGTGTTGGATTTCCAGTCGTTCAGATCGATCTTATCTAGGCCACCGATGATGAGCTGGGAGATCAAAAAAAGTCCTTTTTTAAGCACCGGGATGACGTGGGATGGTATGTTTATACTTATCGCCCTTGACGGCTGCAGATAGCTTTTGAGCAGGATTTTCATATTTCCATCATGCTTTTTAAAACAAGGATGACAAAATAGATTTATTACGGGCGCTGCTAGTTAGATTGGTTAACCGCTGCATATAGGGCAAAAAGATGTTTAGATAGTCAGCTGAGTCCCCACACGATTTTCAAGCCGTCTGCTGACTGCTCTCCCTTGGCAACAAAGATCTGTGAACTTCAGCTCCCAGAATTCTTCAGTCCAGGTGTGTGAACTTCCAACACCTGGAATTCTCAAGCCAGAGCTTGAGATTTCTTTTATGGGCTATTGTGGGCTATGGTGCTTTTATGGGCTATTGTGACAGCTCTGACACCTATTTTACTCTTTTAAGTCCCACATCAGATGCTCTGAAAAAAATCTTAGGAAATTGACTCAGTATGAAGAAAAGCAGAGCTGTTGCTTTGGCGCTTTCAAGATGGAAGCACTGGAAACTTCCAATTCTCTACCAGGATTTTGATTCTGCATTCTCCCTAGCATTTCAGGAGACAAATTTAACAGATGAACAGAGTTGGAAGGGATTTTGTAGGTCATCTAATCCAAACCCCCTCCAACACCCCCCCCCCACTCAAGCAGAAGACCCTACACCATTTCTGACAAATGGCAGTCCAATCTTTTCTTGAACGTCTCAAGTGGTGAAGCTCCCACAACTTCCGAAGGCAACTTCAGTTCCATCGGTTGATTGTTCTCACTATCAGAAAATTCCTCTTTATTTCTAGGTTGAATCTCTCCTTGATCAGTTTCCATCCATTATTCCTTGTCTGGCCTTCAGGTGATTTGGAAAATAGGTTAACCACCTTCCTCTCTATGGCAGCCCCTCAAGTATTGGAAGACTGCTATCCTGTCTCCCTTGGTCCTTCTCTTCACTAGACTAGCCATGCCCAGTTCTTGCAATCATTCTTCATATGTTTTAGCCTCCAGTCCCTTCATCATCCTGGTTGCTCTTCTCTGCACTTTTTCTAGAGTCTCAACATCTTTTTTATAGTGTGGTGACCAAAACTGGGTACAGTACTCTAGGTGTGGTCTTTCTAAGTATTAGTACCTCACTTGATCTTGATTGTATCCCTCTGTTAATGCAATTTAGGATTGCATTGGCTTTTTTGGCTGCCGCTGCACATTGCCGGCTCATATTTAGCTGGTTATCCACCAGAAAAGAGACCATAAAAGGCACTAAACACTATGTGTTTTAGTATCGAAACTGCCCCAAATTTAAGTTTGCCAAGTCAAGCCCCCCCCCCCCCCCC